>CM055907.1:27674931-27884931 GCA_029582155.1 Panopea generosa
ATTTTGATCGGGGAAGGGGTCCACGTTTGTTTCTTTCCTTGTTTCTATATATACGCTAGGGGACCTGCCCATCCTCATTAAACGTTATAGCTGTCAAGGCTCAACTGAACCTTAGAGTGAGAAAATATTCTAGGGAGTTTCAGGCCCCCCCCCCCCCCCCACACACACACACACACACCACCCCCCGAAAAAAATTTGATTCCTAGATCGTCTGTGGTGTATTCTGGGGTGTTTTCTACAACAGTTTCAGTCAATTATTTTACCAAAATTTTCATGAGCACTAGCAGACGACGCCATGATGTTTTACATTGACACCGGGTAACGAATATTATCTGTTAGTATTTATACTAACACCGGTTCCGGAGGCTAACATTAGGTCAGACACAACTAATACACGAACCAATGTTTTAATCGATTTATTCATAAAACCATAGTATTTATTTTCGTGAATTTTGTTTTAATTGAAATGCGTGAGAAATTACATAGCGTGAGACCGTGATTTTTATTGCCAAAATCATGAGACTCACGGCGAAACCGTGGGACTTGACAGGTGACGTTAAACGTTATTATCCACTCCCCAAGCTCCTGTGCTTATATCTCTAGCGGAATTTTTTCACTTGGTGGAGGGACTAAAAACCTTAAAATTACAACATGTTTTGCTTATTTCAAGCTCATATGGTACACAGATGGTGTGTAAATAAAAACGGCATACACAACGGATGTGGCTAACTGTGAGTCGAGTGTGTAGTATAATATGTATATTCCACTGAGCATATACATGGAAACTTATAATGTATATATATAAATTTTGTGTAGGCCCTACTGTTTATTGCAAGGATGTGTTATATATAGGGTATGTATCATGTACTGTATATTGTTCATGCGCGAACATCACCATGTTGTTTTATTCAAATATCACGAAACGTGTGACCTACCCGTTGGTTTGTTGTCGGATAGTACAGGTATGTGTGTAATTACAGCGAGTTTCATGGATTGTTAATGTACTGCAACAACTGTCTAAAAAACAAACAAATAATGAGTACGTATATTAAAAAGTTTAAGAACTACTTGATTGATTTTGATTTATATAAATTTTACTTTCTGCTAGTATTATACGTCACGGTGTTTAAACGTGTTGTCCTCCTCGCTGGATCGAAGCAAGTGAAGCGTTAAGCTACCTAATGTGTATAAACATTTAACATGAAATATTATGATGAATATCATCATCATCATCAGAGAGAGAGAGAGAGAGAGAGAGAGAGAGAGAGAGAGAGAGGTATGGGGGGGGGGGGGGGGGGGGGGGGGTACATTAACCACACTCTTAAAGCCTACTCAGCGGGAGTCAGAAAAATCGCATTGACAATAAATATTGCCATGCTGCAAGGACATAATTATGTTTTAAATAAAAGTTATAGTAGATCTTAATGTTTTTATCCCGATCTTTGTTCACTAGAATTTATTAATTTTGTGGTAGTATGTTTCTATAAAATGCCGATTTGAGGCAATTTTCTTAATCGTTCTTAATCTTTTTATTTATTATGGGGATTATTTAGAAAGGTGTGGCTTTAAATACAGATTAAACGAGGCATTGAATACTTTGGCCAGTATATAAAATGGTGACCTTTATATTTATATGCATTGCATTTTTGCGAATGTGTGGCGCTAGAGGCGGCAAGTTAAGTACTGGCTAGAGTTTGTTAAAAGAGAATGTATCAGGATAAAAAAAATAAAATAACTGTTAAAATGGATAACAAGAGTTGTCAGAAGACAACAATTTGTGAAAGCTCGCCGATGGGATAAAACTCACCACCCATGCAGAGATTGCGATTGGAGGCAAACATAAAAACTTTAAGTCCAAAAGGGCCATATCTTTGCCAAAATGCAACCCCGAGTTATGGTTTTTGTCTCTATGTTCCATCGATGATAATGAACACACATGTAAGTTTCATTCATATCAAATAAGTGGTTGCATAGATATCTTACCTGATAAAAAAAACTTTAACTTGAAAAATTAAGTTGAAAAAGGGCCGTAACTCTGCCAAAATACAGTCCAGAGTTATGGTTCTCGTCTCTGTGTGTTCCATTGATGATGGTGAACACACATGCGAAGTTTCATTTATATTCAATGAGTGATTGCATAGATATCTTAAACTTAAACACAAAAGTTTAACCTGGGTGTCTACAGACGACGCTGACGCTGGGGTCATGGCAATAGCTCTCCTTGGTCATTCGTCCTGGCGAGCTAAAAAGCATCTCATTTATCATTAATAAATAAAATCTGAATGGCATGTCAAATCTACCAAAATGTGACAAAATCGATATTTAAATTGGAGCGTTAACCTTGAAACAAAATCCCCATTCAAACAAGAGCTTGCCACTAATGTGGTCATATCCCCCGCCACCTCGTTAACCCTTAGAGGCATTTCCAGAGTAGTGGATTTAAATTATGCAAAATAAAAAAGTCGCCGAGTACAGAAATCCTATGCCGCAAACTGAAATACGTAGCCGACTGTTATATATGACACATGGTCTTTGTTGTGATGTTCTAAATCGAACCATAAATATGTAAGTTGTAACCCCAAAACAAAAGATCTTTGAAGAACATACAACTCATTCACATCGTCTTGGGCTGGTAAGCATTTATGCCAATTAATTTAAAAATCCAATCACAACTAAAGAAAATACGGTCCAAACAGCAATAAACGGACGGACGGACGGAGATTTGACCTTGACCTTTGAAGAAAAGACCCAAGTCATTCGCGGGACACATCATGTCCTAGTTAAACATGTGTGTCGAGTTATTTAAAATTCAAATCACAACTAAAGAAGATAAGGTCCGGACAGCAGCGCGGACGGACGGAGCTGTGACCTTGACCTTTAACGAACAGACCCTAGTCAGTCACATGACACATCGTTTTGTCCTAGTGAACATTTGTGCCAAGTTATTTAAAGTTCCAATCACAACTAAAGAAGATACGGTCCGGACAAGAGGAAACATAGTGTATACATTGGATTTCCAAACACTTGAACTTGAGCTATGACCTAGACATTTGACGAACAGACCAAAGTTATTCGCATGACACATTGTCTTGTCCTAGTGAACATTTGTGCCACATTATTTGAAATTCCAATCGCAACTGAAAGAGATATATTGTGGACAGCAGGGGACGCACGGACGTACGGACGGACGCAGTCCATTTCTATATCCCCCTGCTCCGCTTTACGAGCGGTGGCAGGGGATAAACATAGACAGCCCTTACATACTGAATTAACGTCATTCGGACTCTTTCTAATAAGATGAAATATTTTTTTACGTGCAAGCCTGTATCAATGGCGAATCTACTCTTTAAATAAACGGTGTACGTTCCCCTATCCCCACCCCATAAACTCAAATATTTTATTAAGTCACCATATTTCTAATTAAAAAACATGTGTGCTCGTTCAAGTATTATGTTGCACTCCTCTAAACTGAAATCCTGGATCGGGCGGCCTTGTTTATAACGGATAAAACTGAAATCCTGGTGTTTATAACGGATAAAACTGAAATCGAAATGATATCATGTGACTCATTTAATATGTCACAAATTATATTCCACTTTTAAACGGGAAATCTATTTTAGTCTAATCTAGACGCGTAGCCCAAGTTAGAAAATCCTTTTGGCAATACGGGGTCAGTGAGTATATGTAGGCATGATAAAGATTACATTTGGAAAACATGTATTCAGCAAATTTTAAATGTTTGAAAACTCCCGATAGATTTAAATTCCCTTTTAAGTCTGTGGAAGGATTATTATGAATATTCAATTTGTTCATGTGGTTTTGTTTTAATCTATGTGCAGATGTGTTATCCGTGTACGCAGTATGGTGTTCTATGAAAATAGAGTCAAACCCATTGTACACGTGGAGTGAACCCGGGACCTTCATTCATGTTAGATTTTTAGTTGGAACGGCGTAAAACATGAAAAAGCTAATTCCGTGCATTAATGTCATGTGAAAATGTTTTGTTTTTGATTTAGTAAGGAAAAGGTCGTTAAATAGTCGCATTTATATGTTGTACTGGTGTTGACAGAAATAGTATTTAGTTCCAACCACACTGGAATACTTCGCAATAAAATAACTTAGTAAAGGTCCGACGTTGCCAAAATAAATGCATTGAGCAGTAACGATATTTTATGACATTGTTATAAACACCAAGTTAATCATTCTAGTTGCCAATAAACAGTAAAGTAAAACATAGATTTATATTAACAACACATACTTGTAATTCATAAACGATGCAGTCGATATCGTCTCGAACATCAACCCCAATGTCTATCATTTCCACGTTGAACGTAGTTTATTAATAAATCAGTAGTATACTAATCGAGCAGAAATGTTACGTTGGAATATTATATATTAGATTATTGGGGTGTGTTTGGAATAACGACTTGTTTATTTGTGCGCGTGTGCCTGCGTGTTGTGTCTATCTGGCCCTTTATCTGTGCCTTGTCTGACCATCATTATCGTTTCTACTTTGTAAATGAACGACTTGTGCTCATCATATTTCATACAAACTTATGCTGTGACAGAAAGTGTATTAATATTGTATTGATTTTATTCCCAGGTGAACTTGGTAGTTCCAATGGAAACATTTAAAAAAAGTTTATGGAGGGTAGCCAAAAATTAAATGCAAATGCCCACCTGCACAACATTTATGTAAGCAGACTTCCATCAAACTGATTTAGTTTGATCTGCATTAATGGTTATATTTTGTGAATAATATGTTAGTTGCCTTTAATAGTGTCGTTTTATTTTAGTGAATATCGTCCAACAACCCACAGACCGGTAACCAGCAGAAATCAAGGCAGATAGATGATGGCTGGGCATTCGGAACCTCTTTCATCCACAACCCTCATCACCGACGACCTCATACCTCATGGCGCCACAATTGTCTTTGACTGGGACAATACCCTGAAGTTGTACGATGCTTCCACAAAACAAATCACATGTCGTGTAGATAAGCAGTTACTTAGCATGTGGAAAGCTAACAAACAGTGCGAAATGTTCATCATCAGCGCCATTCGCCCTACAAAGATAAACCTTGAAACGATCCTTATTGAAGTGGAGAGACTCGGTCTTGCGAGATTTTTTGTGAAAGATGAAGATGCGGTGAACATTGTGCCAGGTCGGTATGCCAGGAAAGGAAATATTGTGATATGTGGATATGACAAGGCAGAAACATTTCTTGAACTGACAAATAAAGCTAAACTTGCTCTTGATACTGTCGACTCAGTTGTTGATGTACTGAAAGACAGCGATGTTGATACACCGTTCAGACAAGTTATTTTCTTCGATGATGAAGAAGTCAATATTCACAACTTTCGAGCACTAGTGAAACATAGCCTTTGTTACCATATCATATAGACTAACCATATGTGTTTCTCAAATACTGTCATTTTAAGATGCTTTCTGATTTTATATCATGGTAATGTTTAGTTTATTTGTATGGGTGCGACATTTGAAACAAGAGATCTTATATTTATTATGAAGATTAACTTTTACAAATTACATTTGTCATTTGATTGGAATAATTGTGGGAGAGGTCCATTTACAGCATAATGCATGGGAGCGCATGGTTCAGATGTAGAGCATTTGATCCATGGTTGGAGGGTCATGTGTTCGATCTTCTGCCATGATTATGTGTATTTGATTGGAATAATACCTGTTGAGATCAAATATATTGTGATTTGTCAAAAACAAGACTGAACACAAAATTAGGTTGCTTTATGAAATATTAAACATAATAGAATACAAAAGAAACTCATTATGAGCAGCATGTATTACAGTAAAATCTTTAGTATCAATAAATAACAGACCATTAGGGTCTGTATTACTCCTACTATTCATTCTGGTCTGATTTGACTACTTCAAGTAATAGTTTTCACGCTCACAAACATCTCTGACAGATTTTGATAACAAGGTTCCCAAGGACCAAAATATCGAGCCCTTCAATATGAACCTGCAAGCATTTTTATGATGAATAGTTGCGGCACATTATTTCAAAACCTGTGGTTTACAAGATGTAGAGTGGACACCATTTCAGTTCCTCTAATAGAGGACAATGTTCCATAACTCTTAAACATCTTAACAATGACAGAATTGTCTCCCCTTTTTTGTACGTTATTCTCGTTCAGAGTATAATCTTTAACAGTTTTAAAGGGAGGTAAACTACTCAATCAAGAACTTGTTCGGGGGTCATCAATCGGTTATACCGATATCCTTGTTTAATTTCAAAAGAAGGAATTGACTGACATTAAGCGATTGGAGACTTTATTCAGATAGTTAACATTTTCATGTAAATACAAGTTGTATTCACGAGATTGTATGTAAATAAGTTGTTCTATATTATTCTAATTTGTTGATCATTGCGTAAACTCAAAGAATAATATCACTTTTGTTGAGATATTAACATAACTAACTTAAGTCTTTAATGTACGACCCAATACCTTAATACTATAAGAAATGTATTCTTCCGTACTAGCCGAGTCTGATTAGCTCAGTCGTTATGCACCTGACTATCAATCAAAGGGTTATGAGTTCGAATCCCCGCCCGTCAGCAGTCTCCGTGATGATTTTTTTTACGTTTACTGTTTTTAAGCCATTTTATTATTAATACGTACATACAAACATAACATGACAACATAAAAGTTCGATTTGAATTGGCATATATTTTTCATCCAATAATGAACCATGCAGTTTCCATTCATTAATTAAGTTCTGTAATTCTTTGTTTGTTCATTCATTCATTCATTTGTTCACATTCATTCATTTATATGTTATGTCGTTCATTCGTCATCTGATTTATTCGTTTTTCATTTTATTATTCGTTCGTATATACGTTAAGTGAGTGAATTACACCGATTCATTCGTTCATGCACTCATTCATTTATTAACTCTTCTTCCGTCTTGGTATATGAAATATGTGTCTATGTATTGCCTTCCTCTTATCTGCATATCTTCTTACTAGTAAGAATATGTATAATTAGATGATGAGAGCGGCTTAAGAAAATGAGGGGATGTACATTTAGCCAGTTTGTATACAATCAGTTACCCATTCATTATCCTTGTCGAAACGAAAGCCCAGGTGGTTATGTAGGTAATGTCTAGTACGAACAATAAATGCCACTTTAATCATTTAAAATACATTCAGTAATATTCAAGTAAGATATTGTAGGTTGCATGAAAAAATCATGAATGTATCATAGCTTCATCTACATACATAACTATTTTTATAATTGAACACTTCTTACTGATTTATATCGGTAAAGAATAAATTGTTACATATACAAGTGTAGTTATCGTTAGATTACGCATTTGTCGTCTGCAAGTCTGATAAATACTTAATCGCGGCTTTATTGTCTCGCCTGGGATTTAGCCATTTCAGTTGATCGTTTATTGAGCGAATACTAATTGACGAGGGTGTATCAGAGTTGAATGACGTTTTTGTCAAATTTAAAGCTGTTCATATATTTCCATATATGCCATTTGGCTTCGAATATTACATTATTTAAAATATTGCATTTCATAGAAGGCTTGTAAAAGCCAAGTGCTATTGTATCGAAATTCAAATTACGCGGTTCGATATCAAGTATATTTGATATCATTAATTATGACTTCTAGATATTTTACGAAGGGTTTTATATTATCGCATCTAAAGAATAGATGGATTAAAGTTTCTCTTTCCTTTTTGCACATGTTACATAATCCGTTCCTGTGTTCCGTGAAAATTGCATTATGAAGAAATGTCCATTTGAACTGCTTGGCTTTTCATATTTATCTGGAATTCCTCGCATTTCTAATTCAAACTTTATTTTAGATAATGCAAATGTTTTCAAAACAAGAACTTTTCCTTGATAGGTAAGATCGCGCGACTTCCAAACTTGTAAACACGTTTTTATTTTATTGATCTTATCGAGCCATACTGCATCATTATCAATGTCGTATCCATGGGATACACCTAGCGTTTTCACGTTAGATTTGGTCCATTTGATTTGTTTGAAAGTAGATGTTTTATCTTTAAGTCTGCCTATAAAGAGGCCTTGAGTTTTATCTTTATTTATTTTAGCACCCGACACGTTTTCATATACTCTAATTGTTTAAATATGGACAGCAATGATTTTTCGTTTCTAGCAAAACATTGCGTGTCGTCAACATATTGGTTTAATTTGATTTCAAGTTGTATATTGTTATGGGCTGGAAGCAGTATTCCGTTTATATTATTATCATTCCGTATAGCACAGGCCATAGCTTCTGCTTGAAAAATATATAAAATCGGCGCTACCAGACAACCTTGCTCTATAGATCTCGATATATCGAAATATTCTGATATAAAACCGTTGGTTTGTATAGCGGTTTTTGATGATTTTAATAACATGAAAATCCAGTTCCTGAATTTTGCACCAAAACCAAAGCGATTTAAAGTTAATTCATTTCCATTCCACCCTATCAAAAGCCTTTGTTTGGCCTAGAAAACCTTTAATACCGTTAATGTTTTCAGTATCCGTGCATTCTATAATATCTTAAATTAACCGATTAGCTTCGTTGATATACCGGCCGTTATATACGTAGCCTTTTTGATTTGAGTGCATGAGTTCCGGTAAGAGACATTTAATTATTTTAAAGAAGCATTTGGCTATTGTTTTGTAGTCAACATTTGATAATGTTAAAGGGCGCCAGTTCTTAGGATTTTCACGTTTGCCATTCTTGTAAATAAGGGAGAGTACTCCTTTGCACTGGGAACCAGATTAATTTAAATTTAAACATATTTTATCTCAATATCTATATGTTGCAATACAATTACATGAAATATTTTATAAGCTGTAAGAATGATACACAGATAGAAAATGGATTGGATTGAAAGCAAGCTTATGTAATTCCGGAACCAGATTGAGTATTGTCTTCAAGTATTTCGATGATTACTGATACCAATTCGTATTTTATGAGATGCCAGAAGGTTTGGTACCATTCTGCAATAATTCCAACATCCCCTGGGGATTTGTTTTTCTTCAATTTAAAAATTGCGGTCTCGATTTCACTTAAGGATATGTTTGAGTCAAGTTTATCTTCATCATTTTTTTTTAAAAAAAATGTCTAAATTCGATAGAAGAGAGTTTATATTGATTTCTTCAGAAGCGAAAAGGTTTTTATAGAATGTTGTTTGCTCCTTGAGTATGGAGCTTATGTCATATTTAATATCACCATTTGTGCATTTTATTTTTGACCAATGCTTTTGTTTTGTTCTTTTTTTTTTTCGAGGTCAAAAAAATATTAAGATTTTTCGGGTTTTTTTTCAATAAAGTTCGTAAAGCCAGAAGGCCAAGCAACCGAACGAGTGAAGCTCTTACAGGAAATACTAGAAAAAATGTAAACGAAAAATCCGACAAGCAGTATGGAAGCATATTAACTCTGCAGAACAACAAGTCCAAACCATGTGAAGTCAAAGAAGGAAGACAACGTCGTCGTAGCCCCCTGAGAAAACACGGCATCCTGATCACGGACTGCAAGGCCAAAGCAGAGATACTTATCGACCAATTTCAGTCAGTCTTCACCAGAGATGATGGCAACCGAACTCCCTCATGTCACAAGACGCGTTGACGAGGACCTTCCACCCATCAAGATAGGAGAGGAAGGCATCCAGAAACTCCTGCACAACATTAAGGTCATCAAGGCGTCCGATCCCGATGAGCTGCCCAACAGGATTTTATAGGCTTGTGCTGAACAAGCGACACCGGCCGTCACATGCATCTTCCATAAGTCGGTTGACACAGGCGAATCACCCGAGGACTGGAGAGCGGCAAATGTTGCCCCCATCTTCAAACACCTGACTGACCTTGAGTCACCCAACTTAAGTAGATTATATAATACATGTACACTCTAAATTCAAGAAAAACGAGATGGGCGAGTAGTTAGAATTTTTATTTGTTTTGACGATGTAACACATGCGTAGAAGAGTTCAAACTTGGTAAAGGTTCACCCATGGTAAATGTCAGTGAAATAACATCGAATCAGCTCAGTAGATTCTGACAAGAAGGCTTTTGAAGTTTTTACTATGGCTGCCTATATATTAAATTAGCACCTCACTGTGGCGGTCATGTTTTTAACAAATCACAACGGCTTGAACAAACTTGGTAAAGGGTCACCCAAGGAACATTTTTGCAAAATTGTTTTAAAATCGATCCAGTGGTTTCTGACAAGAAGACTTTTTAAGTTTTTACTATAGCTTATATAGTAATCTAACCCCCATCTCCTGGCCGCCATGTTTTTAATGAATCACTATGGTTTGAACAAACTTAGTGAAAGGTCCTCCAATGAACATTTCTGTGAAATTATTTTAAAGTCGAGCCAGTAGTTTCTGACAAGAAGATTTTTTAAGTTTTTACTAATTAAACTTGCCCCGCCCCCTTGCGGCCATGTTTTTTTGACGAATCAAGATGGCTTGAACAACTTGGTAGACGGTCACCCAAGGAACATGTCTGTGAATTTATATCAAAATTGGCCCAGTGGTTTCAGAGGTGAAGTTGTTAGAAGCTAAAGTTAACGACTGACGACGGACACCAGGCGATAACAAAAGCTCACCTGTGAGCCTTCGGGAGCTAAAAGGGAGACCCTCATTCACCTGAGAACTATCGTCCAGTATTACTGACATACGTCCTTTCCAAATTCCTAAAACACATCATCTGCCATCAAATACTTAACCACCTAGACAAGCACAAAATCTTCACTTCACTCAACCATGGTTTTGGCTCAGGCTATTCTTGTGAAACTCAACTCGTCATCACCGCACATGATCTACTCAACAACTATAACCAGAATAAGCAAGTCGACACAGTGATCCTGAACTTTAGCAAAGCGTTCGACACCGTCCCCAACAACAAGCTACTCCACAAGATCGAGTCCTACGGAATACGAGGTTCAACACTCAACTGGATCAACAACTTCCTCACGCAACAAAATATGAGTGTCATAGTGGAAGGTGAAAGATCCCGCCAAGTTGATGTTGGTTCTTGTGTGCCACAGCGAACGGTGCTCGGCCCGCTTTTATTTCTCTGCCACATCAATGACCTCCCAGACCGGGTAAAGTCACAGATCTGCCTCTTTGCCGACGACTGCCTGTTACATCGCGCCATCACCTCCATAAACGACCATCTTCAACTACAGAAAGATCTCGACAACCTACAACTCTGGGCCAAAGAATGGGGAATGGAATTCAACTCCAAATAAAATGCTACCTACTCAGCACCAAAACAAAACAAGTCACTTCTAAAACATTGATGACCATATACTCCAGCAACTTTCTAACAGCCCATATCTCGGCATAACACTACCAGAAGACATCAAATGGAAAATCTACATAAACAACACCTGCAAACGTGTCAACTCAACATAAGGATTCTTACGCAGAAACCTCAGGCACTGCCCAAAGTAGGAAGAACGCGTACCTAGCCCTTGTTTGCTCCAAACTTAAGTACGGAGGCATCGTCTGGGACCAGCAGGGCGACATTGACTGCCTGGAGAGAATCCAGAGATCTGCGGCAGGATTCATCACAGGCCACTTCAGGTCCAGACATGACGAATGTGTCACCGACATGCTCCAGGAGCTCGAGTTACAACCCGTACAGGAGAGACGCCGTCACCAACGCCTGGCGTTTTTGTACAAGATAGTCGAAGGGCACGTACCAGCCATCAATATTGAGCACTTCTTAAAGACACAGAGACCAAAGAGAACAATTAGGGCTAAACAATTCATAATCTACGTACAAACAAACATTGTGGGGAACTCTATCTGTAACAACAGCAAGTGCTTTAAGACTATCAATGCAAAAAGTGAAAACTACAGACATTCATACTTTGTCAGATCTGTGTACGACTGGAATAAACTCAGTGACACTATAGTTAACGCAGAGTCAATAGAATCATTCAAATCAGCAGTGTCCAAGAGTGATTAAGCGCACTCCCCCGTCGTGTAAAAACCAGTATTGTTCACTACGACGTATTATTCAAATTCAGATTCAGAGAAGTTCACTTTTGACCTGATCTTAGCCACATTCGATTGAAGTTAATAATACTTGTCGACTTCGTTCGATAATGCGGATATCATTTCAGATTTTTTTCTGTGTCATTGTTATTTTTGAGGGTCTGTACTTTTATACTTTCTTTGCGTATATTTTTTGGATTGTTGTTTGCAGTAGTCCATTGAAATGATTTTTATTTTGCGTTTTGTAATGTCCCACCATTCTTTTTTTTTTTATTTGAATTTGTTAATTTGTCTTCCAGGATTTCAAGAGCATTTCAATAATTTGTTTATAAACTAGTTGATCTAAAATGCTAAGTTTAATTTCTACAGACCCGGTCCTCGGTCGCTTTTTTTCTCAATTTAATCGTAATGATATAACATCATGGTCTGAGTATTGAAAACGACGTATCTTTAATTGGTAAATTTCGTTATCAATCGCTTTACTGGTCAAGAAATAATCGACTATGCTGTAGCGCGTGAAAAAGTCAACTCAACCTTGTTTGGATATCGTTTTCGCCATACGTCTTCCAAATCGAGGTCAGAAATCAGATCTGTTAATTCCGTTAACGCTTCCTCACCAGTATAATGGCACGCATTAGATCTGCGATCACTTCTGCTATTCATTACAGTTAAAATCACCTCCGACAATATGTTGTTTCCCACTAATGTCTTTAAAGAATAATTTTCTAGGTGCTAAATGGTAGTTAATCTGTATTTGGAACCGTTTGTGCAATAGACATAGATACTTTATAATCTACCATTGTCATCTTTTAATATTTGAGATATATTAAGATGGAACTGTTTTTTTAACGATACTCGCTACCCCTCTTGATGAGCTGTTAAGGTTATTCCAGATGTTTGTCCCACCCCACTGATTACCCCGCATCTTAGATTCAAAATCATCTTTACAGTGTGTTTCTTGCAATAAGATTATATCAAATACGTTTTATGTAGCCAGTGGAATATTTTGTTGCGATTTTTGCTTTCTCTTAAGCCATTAACATTGATTGAGCAAATTGTAAAAGACATTGTTTAACGGATGTAACTGATTCTTTATCGACGTAATTAATATGTATGCATGTACATACACACAAATGTGAACACATATACATGTATACACACACGCATACATACACATATAAACATACACAGACACACATATACACATACATGTGTACATGCTTATCCATGAATACCTGTAAATATGTGTTAACGTCCAGAGATACATAAGCATCCATATACACATATATGTGATCAAACATACATATGAATACACATGTATACACATTTGCATACATATGCATAAAGAACAATACAACCATGCATAAAAACATGTATGTTCTGACACATACAATTGCATGCCCATATGCATAGAGACACACCCAAACATTAACCAGCACATATATTTACATGTGGGTGTAACAATATACACATTCATACCAATGTGTACAAATACACATCTAAATATTCACAAGCACACATATACACATGCATCTGTACACACGTGCTCAACCACCTGCATGCATACACGTATACACATATATTGAATGGTGATTGGTGATATATATCCATTAATATATTTTACTTTGTTTTGCATTTCTAGTCACCGATGGGGGTGTTGATGTGTTATCGCCCTTGTGCGCTTCTTCAATGGAGTGTTTATTTTCTGCTCATCGGAAATGCCATCCATGAGAAAAGCAGACAAGTTGCTATACAAATCTCGAGCACCCTCCTCTGAGACATGGATCCCTTTACGATCCGACGTATTAAATAAGTTTTTTACAATATTTCCATTCTTTTTGAAAATGTCATCATTGTCAATGTAGTGTACATATTTTATGTTTTTGCATTGCGTCCTCATTAAACTTATGCACAATAGAGCTTTTCCCCATGCGGGAAAGTATACTGGAAAAAGCAACAGGTGTGTTTGGCCACTGTTTTGATATATTGTCAATAGCATGTTGGCAGTTTCGAACAACTTCCTGTCTTTCAAATCTTGGAATACCGTTAGTCCCCAAATGCATGACTATGGAAGTTACGTTTTGAGAACTGGAATTAATTTCCTTTTCTAACACAGAGTGAATGTTGGTTGCAGTTTGGCCCGATATGCTTACATTTATTATTTCCTTATCAATCACATGTAGTCTGGCACTATTCGAGTCCCCAATAATCATGTGAGTTTTTTTAACGCTAAATTTGTTGCCACTCAAAAGATTTATCCTCGTTCGGTTGCGGCGAGTTGTTTTGCTGGCCGGTCACGTGTTCCATTTTTTTTTTTCTTTTAATGGTCCTCACCGTCCTCAGTCTCAAGAGTTGATGCCATTTCGGTTGTTGTCACCTTGTGTATATTTTTTTTATTAAGAAACCGTCGACGCAGGAGATGTCTATGACTGCTTTGCTCAGTTTGTCCGGGATACGTTGCTCGGTTAATTGGCCTTCCAGGATTTCAGACGTGTATTCGCCATATATCGGTGGGAACTTCTCCGCAGGGTAGTTGTTTCATGTATGCCCTTCTGAATCGCAAAAGTGGCAGATCACATCTCTTGGACAGTTTTTTTTCTCATGCTAGGTACTTTTCAATTCAATCACGTTTTTGGTTTTAATAGCCGATGATTATCCGGGAATTTGAAATTGGGATGTGTTGTCACTCCACAGTGTTTGCATGATGTGCGGTTGTTGTCTGCAAATAATTGTAGAATAAATCGTCCTTTTTCTATATGGAGGTAGGATCGGGACACAGTTTAGCATCTTTATATGCCTGGTCCCATTTTCAATCAGAGTCCCTTTAATCTTCCCTCTGGATACACTACCAGCTATTAATTCTCCATATTTCGTCATGTTGCACGATAATACTGTCCGGCATCTCAAAGGCGGCATCCTTTAAAATAATATTCGTTATAATGCTTTCCACGTCCGTAACGGTCATTATCTGGTTTTAAATGCGTAACTCCCCGAGAATTAAGTTATACTTTGTACTCTCATTATTTACGTTATTATACTTTCTGTGATTTGTACTGCTCTGATGTCCGCTTTGTCAATTAGCCCATCTTAAGCACTGATGACTTCTTCACAAAACATGTGTTGAAATGCACAGATAGCGGTCTTGACAAAATATGCGTCATTGTGTAGTTTTCAAACGAAGGCGCAAAAAGGCCAAAAGGGCAGGCTTGTCGAATGAAGGATAACTGACCTTATAAAGTAATTAGATCCTTAATTAGTCCTTCCTCGTGTTGAAAACACAATAAAACACCATTAAGACTCAGTTTAATCCATTGAAAGTCCAGTATATCAATTAACTTTAGAAAAATATACAGAATCCTGGTCTAAAGAAAAAAAACGACGCCATCTTTAAGATCACTCCAAAGTCTCCGTGATGATTGATATACGACATTGTGTCTCATTATCATTTGTCTCTGACCGCTGATTCAAGTGGGAAAGTTATCAGTTACTTGCAGAGATGAGATGTGCTCGAGTACTGGTTAACCTTTCAGGATCCCAGGAAGCAGTGGCTAGGTTAACTGATCGTCTGTTAGCCCTTGATGGCATAAAAAAATCAATAAACTTTCGTAATATTTCTTTACACTTTGTATATTGTACTTGTTTTAAAATCTGAAAATAATGAAAATAAAATATGTTTAAACCAAGTTGCTCAGATGTAGTCCATTTAGAAATTATTTTGAGAAGGAGAAAAAGCGATAGATCAGTGTTGGCCATTCACGCCAGAGGTGGCGAGTTTGATCCCTAGCTTGACCACTGCCTTTATAAAAAAACATTATTCAGTAAGGGTCTACACAGGAAGCAGACTCGAAAGCGTTCACATATATGCTATGAGCTTAGCTAAAATAAATTAATTTAACTAAGAAAGGAGAATTAACACGTTCAGTTGAATTATCAGAAGATAAATCTAGTATTCAAGTATTTTACTAAAAATTCATGTAACAGCAATATAAATGAATAAAATACATAGCTGTAATGAAATGATATTAGAATAAAGTAGTCTGAAAGTATTGCAATCAATTACTTAATACTTGGTTGGATAGAAGATATAGGCTCAGGCACAGATAATAAAAAAAAGTCAGTAACAGCAAGTCAGTTACAGTCAATAATCCCAGGAATCCAGGACAACTTGTGACTCTCAGATTCATTCATTATCGTCATGTCAGTACTTATTAATCAATGTGTTAATTGTCCAAACACAAGGGTGGCAGTACACATTACATGTATGTAACTTTATCATGCTTTTGGTAAAACAATTGCTGACATTTCTTTGTTTTATTTGAAAAAAAATAAATTAGTACAGTGGGATATATAGACAAAACTAATGTTAAACATACAATATCATTAAATGTAACAAAATTCATCATCAATATTTCATATTGTGCTATATTTCTTCATCATTTTATGTTTAACTCTTCATAGACTACAAATAAAATATCATAAACATATGATTTTGTCATAGTTTCATCTTATATGTGATTAAAACATTATCTTTTGTACTATTTATGATGCTCAAAGATGCTATCAGGTGCAGACAGGAACGAGTAGATATTAACTTTTACAACAAAGGGACCAGATTGGCCCAGAGTGACTCTATGCTAAAGCTCTCACCTGTGGCAGAGGGGACAATGCCAAAGAAGCCAATTTTTTATATTCAAATGCAAGACTTTACCTCAGACATTTAAACTTTAACATTTTAACTACTGTGTAAGTTTGGTGAATATCAAATGATGACTGCAGGTGCTAGTGTGCACATTTTTTGACAATTCAAGTGCCACAACTCCAACAATATTATCTGAATTGGCCAGCTCTAAACCTCTTTGGATACTAGAGTACACACAAGGTCAAATAGTGCAATTTTTTATGTTTCACACTCTCAACATAACAGCTTCTTAAAACCATGATGGAAGCTGTACAATTTTGTCCATGACAAAAAAGGAACACTATTAAATGCCATTTCGGAAATATTAACAAACTTGAAGTTTGTATACTATACAAGGGCAGTTACAAGCATGACTAGTAAGATAATGTCTCAAACTGCCATTGTATACAAGGGCAGTGACAAGCATGACTAGTAAGATAATGTCTCAAACTGCCATTGTATACAAGGGCAGTTACAAGCATGACTAGTAAGATAATGTCTCAAACTGCCATTGTATACAAGGGCAGTTACAAGCATGACTAGTAAGATAACGTCTCAAACTGCCATTGTACACAAGGGCAGTTACAAGCATGACTAGTAAGATAACGTCTCAAACTGCCATTGTACACAAGGGCAGTAACAAGCATGACTAGTAAGATAACATCTCAAACTGCCATTGTACACAAGGGCAGTTACAAGCATGACTAGTAAGGTAACGTCTCAAACTGCCATTGTACACAAGGGCAGTGACAAGCATGACTAGTAAGATAACGTCTCGAACTGCCATTGTACACAAGGGCAGTTACAAGCATGACTAGTAAGATTACGTCTCGAACTGCCATTGTACACGAGGGCAGTGACAAGCATGACCAGTAAGATAATGTCTCAAACTGCCATTGTTGTCAGATATACCAATGTTGAAGAATACGACTTTGGGTCATCCAGAAAACAACAATTAGCACATTTTCAATGTATCCCAATATAATTACTGCCAGACATGAATACCAGAAATCCTCATATTGAAAGGAAACGTAAGGTTCAATTATAAACTATGTTTTTACAATTGTGTGAATTGTTGCCAAAGCCAGTCAGATCATCATAAGCCAACAGTAGGGAATCATCACAAGCTGCCAGTCGGGTATCATCAAAAGGGAACATGTCCTGTTGGTATTGTTCATGTCTGTAATTGGAAGCAGTTATATTCAATTTACTTAGCGGTTAAACTGGAAAAAGAATATTATATATGTTATATTTTTCCATCATGTATACTTGTTCTAAAATTCGACAGAATAAATAAATAACAAAAATACATTTTTAAACAAAGTACAGACCAATTAATAAAACAAAATGAGCAGGAACAAATATACACCACTTACAACTTGTAATATAGATATATATGCATTATAAATACGATGAGCAAAACTATGCAAATACATTGGGTACACACGGGTGACAATTCTGATACTCCCCATCCATCACAGGGAGTGTCCTAATGGATTACCTGTGGGTATTTGATGATGGCAAATATGTATGTTCACCTGCATCTGATTGAAATTATTATTGCTGATAAAATTTAAAAAAGGTTACATTCAATATTTCATATTTTACTATTAAAAACTGTTATCACAACTCACTGATGAGTAAATAAACCCATGAAGGGTTCAAACCTAACTACAAATGATAACGCAATAATATATACTAGACAGTTTTATCAAGTAAATACACTCACCGTCTTATTCTTGATTCACAATTGGTGCCCATAGCAACATACAAAAGTACATGATATATACAAATGGTTCTCAGATTTGGCATGTGCTGCACCTGTAAAGGACATGAAAATTTCGGTGGAACCGATGGATGCTCCCCAAGTAGCGAGGACAATAATTTGGTCACAGACTCAATGAAAGGGCCATAACTCCATGAAAAATCATCGAACCAGAACACATAGACAATATGTGCATTTGCACTTGGTAATGATGCATCCTAGCAAGTTTCATAAAATTCCAACCAGAGGTTGTAGAGAAATAGCCAGGACAAGAACCTGGGGATGCACGCACGGACGGAGCGGCGGCTATATGCTTCCCCCCATTGGGGGAGCATATAATAAGCATAAATAGGAATGACAACATCTAACCAAAATCAAATGCCTGGATAACTTTCACACAAAATCTGTTGGTAAAATGTTTTTTGTCCTACTAACATCGCAAATTACACCATACCATGTGATGAAAAATGTAAAGCTTCTTGTCACTGAAAAGGATTACATGAATCCATGTGCATACAGTAATTGTTTTTGAACTTATCTACTACTGTTCATGTAGGTTCTGATTCAATTTGATATCTTTACATAATTTGTATACCAGATGGCAGCAGCATGTACGTTATTGTTATTTTTGTATGTTTAACATTGATTTCAACAATTTTTTATTCTAAGAGCTGCCACACTGGAGTATCATGCTGCAGACACATGGTATGATACCCCATACAGTCACAATATACTGACACCGGGCCAATGAGACCTAGAACTATCCTCTAAATGTGTAGCGCCAAGCAAGAAAGCTTCTACTACCATTTTGAAAATCTAAAATATGACCCGGTGGTAGGTCAAATCCACGACCTACTCAAGGCAGAAGCTCTACCCCATGACCACCACTGCTGTTACTACATGTCATAAATATCCACCTAAATTCGATGCTATTCTTCACGTGATACCACCATACATAATGTAGTTTATCACAAAGAAACTGTGTGTAATTTATAACAGGTAACATATTTGCATCAAATGGAAATAGACAAATAACTAAGATTAAACTTACTCAACCTTTAAGGAGAATTGGAACTGTGATTGCCTTATAACTTCTAACAGGAATCTCTGAAAATAACAAAATGATGTGAAGTCAGATATTGACAAGGCGGGTTTAAGGACAGCCATATCCACAGAGTTTAAATTTTTAAGGGTACCCTGACCATCAATAATTGATATCAGTAATCAACTGACTTTCTGTGTGATCCATTTTTAGTGGTGACATCAGAAGAAACTTTTGCACATCGTATTCTTGAGGTGAATATTTGTTGAAGTATTCATGAAGATCCTTCAAGTATATTTTAGATAAAGTGGACACAAAATTACCTGCATTGTGACCTTCACATTGAACCACCACGATTTGAATGTTGGTTCTGCATACTGAGGTCAGCATTTACCTTTTTGTTTTAAACTTATTAATTATACATCGATTGTGAAACAATTTCTTATAACTTGGACAAATCATGCTCAAAACCTTGCTTGGTAGAACCAGTACCAAGGAAATGCGGATAAAGTGTCTTGCTGACAACCGTGGTGGAAGATCAAACCCACCTAAACATTTTTTAAATGTACAATATGACTGTTCTACACTGTGACGATTGTCTAAGTCACATTGTTATATGGTATGAATATTTTTTAATGTGAAAACAAAAATAGTATCTATATTCTGTTCATTAGTTAAGAAATTAAAGTGTCCAGAGATGATGTGGAAGATTTGTTAACTGAAAAAAATCAAGTACCCATAGTGAACATTGAACACCCTTTCCAAGACATCCATTTATTAAAAAACAACATGATTTCCTAAAATTCTGAGGGAACCCTCAACTGCAGTCCACATCCTATGAACTGACTGAATAAAACTGTCTATTTTGGTGTTGTTATAACTTTTCAGAGTGTAACAATAACTTACTCATTCATTTTCTTCATCAACGGTGATCTCATACTTATTCGTAAAAAGGTTTCCATCAACTTATCACGATCCATCTTTACAAAAATGTCCAAAGGTTCGGAGTAGTAGATAGTAGCGTTGTCACTTTTATCAAGCTTCAAGTTTTGTGACAATTTCATCACATGCTCTCTGCTGATTTCAAGAAGAGTGAAAATCACCTGTAAAAGAACAGCAACATATACTCAATGCAGTTTGGCTATACAATAAAACCTGTCTTAAGCAACCAGTCAGGGGAATGAGTACAAGTGGCCTTTTAAGACAAGTTGTTGCTTAATACAGGTTAATTTACTCTGAAAGCATAGAACATATGGTTCCTTAAGACAGATGGCTGCTTAATAGAGGGTGACTGCTTACACAGGTATATGATATTTGGGTGGATTTATCTTTTTCAGATGAAACAAATAACATACAAGTTAAACTTGATGCACGGAATCAATTCGCCGCCAAGATTTTGATTAAAGAAATTAATGTTATTGAAGCCCATAAATGAGTTCAACCTCCATGTTTGTGACTGCCTCTGAAGTGCAGTTGTATTCAATTAATAATGCTCTCAGTCAAGAAAGTATGTAAAGATACAAGTCTTTGATTCAGTGCAAACTTATAACATATAAATACTAGCATATAGCAAAATTAATTTCAAATTTTTGTGCAAATGCATAAATTCAATACAAACTTGATAATAATGTGTATTTTTCCATTGACAAGGTCAGATGAAATGCTAAGTAATTGATATCTTTCAGGGAGACAAGAGATTTAATAGGTCAGCCACCATGTTATCCTTGGAAATTTACTGTGCTCAACCCTTACGGACTGTAATGTAGTATATTTTCTATGGTCTATAGTCTATTTGACATGGTCACGCGATTTAACGAGCCAGTATTAACACAGCGCATATACACAAAAAGATAAATAATTGAGGGAACATTTGTATCGAAACTAAACATATCAGAGTAAGCATATATAAATTATTTACAGACTTAATGCTTAACTTATTTACATTTAAAAATACAAGTTGAAATAAACATTAAACAACATGTGTAGAAGAAAAGTAGTGGAATCTTACCAATTTAGGGAAAAGTTATTAGAAACATAAACATTATTTATCAATATTAATCAAAATATGTTTCAATACAGGTAAATTTTTCCAGGGTATATACTATTATTTATTTTAATCGGCACTTTAAATTATCTGATCAATTCAGGGCTCCGTGCAACACAGTTTTATCTACAAATAAGGAAATAGAGTAGTGTTGCACTGAACAACATATTATAAAATATAACAAAAAAAACTTGTTAAAAACTAATTAAAAGATTTCTCCTTTCAAAGATAACATCAACCAGGCAACACAAGTATATTCCTGCCTCCTGGTGGTAAATAACAAGGTTACATTTGGTTTACTTAAGACAAGCACATTATGTAGGCTGTATGGCATCAAACAGGACTGAACATATAACATATGGAAGTAAGACCTTCATACCTGCTGCAATTCTTATCTATGATCATGCAAGGGTTTAGGCAGTCGATCAAATTTGAGTTCACATTGGATTAATACTAATTTATTTTGGCTCGATTGTCAAAAAGCTCAGAGTTTATATGAACCAATCTCGAGTCCGCCTCCTGGGTCAAGCTGGGGATCAAACCTGGAACTTCTACCATGAGTGGCTAACACTTTATCCACTGCACTACAGCTCTGCTTTAAATAATATGTGTTAGTTCAAAATTACAAATATTTATCGGACACTAAGTTCCCTATATATAATAAGTGTGACAACGACTGCATATTTTAAAGCCAATCACATCTTTTTTCAGGTTAGGAATCTATGAAATTTCATCAAAATATCTTAAAGGAAACTAGTAACTGGGCAGAAACAATTTTTTAATTTCTGGTAACAGTGACCTCTGCCCGATCTTACCAAATAACTATAATGATCTTCATTTTTATGTAAGCAACCTATTTAAACATGTCAATGGAAGTATACAAGTTTTTTTTCAAAAAAATCAAATAGACAATAAAACTTTTTTTTCAACATATCATGCCTATATACATTTGGTTTTCTGATGAAAATGAGATGCTTTGTATCCATTTTAAAAATATTTATATTTTTTAGACATCCATAGCAGCTGTTTTGTTAAACTGCCTTTAAGGGAAATGAAAGCATGATACCCGTGCTGACAATAATCAACAAGAAAGTCTTAATCCCCCGATACCTGTGCTGATGACAATCAACAAGAAAGTCTTAATCCTTAAGTGTGTGCATTGCTGCTCAGATGACTCAATAAAGTGTATTTTTTTATAACATACCTTTGTTCCTGCAACTATGACGCCAGGCATATATGGAAGAAAATCTGAATGCTTCCAATCCATCAATAGCTCTCCACCATGTTGTCCTAACAATGAGATGCCCAACTGCCTAAGACAGGGTGGTTTCCCATCTAGAGCAGCCTGACATGTTGACCTTGACATTTTTACAGGCGGTGACACACATTCTGTCTTTGATCTTTTAATCTTTCAACAAATTAAGATGGTTAATAACATATATAGTACTGACAAATAATTATCATGAAGATTTAGTATATTATTCTGGTCACTACGGATGTAGATAGATAACAGGGCATGATTTCTGGGTAATTTCATTAATTTGTAAAGGTGTGATAGAAATACGAAATATATTTTACAAAATTTCATTTCAACTCTTGCTAATACTGGTGATAGGCTGATGAATAGTTATATTAAAAAAAACAATTAATAAAAAATGCAATCAGATTCTCGTCTATTGACCCAAGGTCGTAGGTCAACATGAAATCATTTTGACACTAGGTTGTAGGTCAATATGAAATCTAAGTGATTCATATCGACTCACAAACTTTGTAATTTTATCAAATTAACTGCTTCTATTACACAGGTAAATTTTCAATAACATTATTTATGTTAACTAATGAAATAAAAGTAAGCTTCTAACTTTATTCCTCTAGGTTGACCGAGCTCAGTGTATAATGTTTTCAACTTACCTCTGCTATAGATACCAGTGCTGCTAACTGTGTTCCCAGGAGATCATATTCATCATTTTTACCATATTTTAACCTTAAATCTGGAACAGAGCCCACTTCTTCACCATTTATTTGTCCTTTACATTTAAATATGTCACCAGGTCTGGGGGGGAAAAGCATATTGTAAGTTCTAGTAAGTACAGTCGTGTACAGCAGATTTGTGCAAAGAGGTGGTTAGGAAAAACTGAGAACAAGTCAATTGTTGTCAATATTTGATCCCTGTCTTCTTTAATTAACAAGACCTGGGGTCATATTCACCAACCATTCTTGAGAATATTCTTAGACTCGAGATTAAAATTCCAATTTTTAACCTTAGATATCTAGTTTACCATGACACCCAGAATAACTGTGAGAATTAATTACAAATGTTGGTCTCCTAAAATGGTCTCAAAGTGTGTTTTTCAAAATTCATTCTTGATTTCAAGTCTAAGACTATTCTTAAGAATGGTGAATACGACCCCAATATAAATGCTGAATGACGTACTGCAGAATTACCAAAAACAAAACAAAAATAATGGCTATCAAAAAGCAGACAGACTGTTTGTAAAACTGTTTGATACAGACCAAAATAAAGGAGATATAATGGTAACATGAGGCAGCAGGATTCAGCAAAGGCTATATCCCCCACACTGTTTAAGTTGAACATATTTGGAATGTATAGCAATCAGAGTTCCAGATAAGCACTATTTGGGGGTATTAAGCATTGAAAGTTCTGAAAAAAAGCATCTAAATTCAAAGTAAGGGGTAAAATAAGCATTGGATATTGACAATTCCAGTGTTGCTGGGTTTATTTGATAAGAATATTCATTTTAACTCATAACATTTTGAAAATAAGCATTGCATGCTAATTTAAGGAGTACATTACTCATTTGAGGAAAAGCTCATCAGGAGCACTGATAGCAACATTGCATACATTTTTTCGTGTACAACATGGACAGACAGACAAATAGATATTTGACCACTGACCTTAATGACATTGACCTCAATCATGTGCGACTGGCTTCAAGTATTGCTAAAATAATCAAATACTGTATGTGGTGTCTCAAAAAAAAATGTTTCAGGTTAAATAATCTCATAGCAGAAATGGATGAGAAAATTTGGCAAATTGTTTATTGAGAGGAAGGTTTTTGAATATTGACAATTTTAACCATTTTGAGGTCCCTACTGGTTCCTTAAAGGTCAAAAAGACCCTTTAAAATATCAAAGTGTTATGACAAGATGATGTTTCAGAGTAAGTCTACATCCCTTTAAATATGTACTCTTGTTATTGTGATTAATGTTATATGTATTAAAATGATGTACAGTTTTGAATAAAATACTGTTTAAACTAGGAAAAACTTACGATGGGTTTTTATCTATATTCTGTTCTATGCACTACAAACATAAAAAGACACACTCTTCTGAGGGAAGTTTCTCCTGATTCCTTAGCGTACTCGGTGTATAGCACCGTCACATGGGCCCTAGGTTTAAACCCCATTCGAATCACCGTTAGTACTTTTATTTGGCGAGCCCTGTGAATCGAATCCCCAATCCTCGAGAGTAGAGGTCTAATGCTCTAATGACTGAGCTTAATGGGGTTAACTGTCATTTTCAACACAGCAGGTTATTACTGTATATTGTAAATCCAGTTTTATAGGAAGAGAGAGATCTCAGAATAATCTGATTAGAACTATCGTCCTTACGACAGTAACTGGCAATTTTTTTCAAATAAAACTTTTGAACCAAATTAGGTTCGAACATACATAAGAACAGACGACAGTGCCTTAGACAACTTGACCATGGAGGACCCATTATCAGGTAAGCTAAACACTTACTTTTGTATTAATCTCCATTGAAGTCATAATAAATTAATTGCTAGATTATAATCCCCTAATTTTCATGCCGCCCCAACCCTTTTTATTTTCATAAATGAAAAAAAATATTTAAAAAAAACATCAAAAATTTTAAAACTAAATAAAAATCTAACAATTAATTTATAATGGCCAAAAGAATCTTCAAATTTACAGATACTGAATGAATGAATGGGGTTTTACGGAGTACCAACACATCGAGGTTATTCAATGCCAACCGGAAGGAAGATTCCAAGTTCAACTTCAATGTACAAAACAATGAATATGCAGTCTAACAAAGCTTTGTACCTGCAGAACTGCAGAGTTTCAGCAAATTCTATCGTATTACTCAAATAGTCACTTCTTTCAGGCATGAGCCACAGTGATCCTATTCTTACCATCACTCATATGGCTCCCTGGAACCATACAGGGGTTGGTTATTCAACCACAATAATGAACATGACAAAAAATGATAAAATGAACATGACACCCATTCAGAGGATTTCTACTCCTCTGCAGAGATGGACAGTGATTCTATTCTTAGCCGGAACCACACGAGCTACACAGATACTGAAAATATCACATGTAAGGTTGGAATTTATGAAGCAAATCACAAAATGACACAAGCTAGATGTTAATGTCAAGCCATGTGGCTGGATTATAATGTTATAACATGTCTGGTAACAAAGACACCAGTCTCAGAACACATTTGTCAGATTGGATTACAAATGATATAAGATGAAATAAGCTTATAAATGAAATAAGAAAATTATTATAAATAAGATAATATTATAAATGAGATAAGCTTATAAATGAGATTATAAATGAGATTATAAATGAGATAAGATTATACATGAGAGAACTTACTTTGGATAAAGAAAGCACATTGTTGTAAATGTTTTGATCATTTGAGTGAAGGCGGCTGCTGGCGTATCTCCAACTGGTTGCCTTCCTCTTACAATGATGTATGCAATATCTCCAATAAACTGTTGGGCAGTGTGGAGGGCAAAAAATCTGGAACAAAAATAGTAAGAATGTCTAACAAAATCGATGCACAATCAAGAATTGTGATCAACAAGAGGGCCATGGGCCTTAATGGTCACCTGATTATCCTTGATGACATAAGCTATACGAATCTATTTTCAAACTGTTGTCCTTCGGGTAGCGACAAAGATCCAAACATAGATTTTGAATGTCACATTTATACCAACAAATCACATCATTTTCTCTTAGATTTAGTAAAGTAGTACATGTACCTACCCCAAAGGTCAAACTGTGAGACACAGGGGCATGAAATTCACAAGTTTAATGATTGACACATAGAGGCATGAAAATCACAATTTTAATGATGAACACATAGGGGCATGAAATTCACAATTTTAATAATGGACTCATAGACCTTATTGTTTACAATTTGTTTTCCAGTACTTTCTATAATAAGAAGAAGATTCTTAAATTTGACTGTTTTGGCCCAGGCCCAAAGTTACAGAGCGGGGTGGGGGAACTCAATAAAACATAAGCATTAACCGTCATGTCAGCAACAACAAATCACACCAAAAACCATTCAAATGAGTCTATTCAGACATCAGAAATGACTTTTTTTTTGTCATTTTCTCTTATAGGCATAGTATCACTATTGGAAAAAGGAAGTGCTTCCATGCGGTAGTCACATAATGGCGGTAATAAATAATCCTCGTTTCTTCTTCTTTAAAAATGCATTTTCCTTATTTTAATGCTCTTTTTTTTTTATTTAAATGGCATTATTGATTTGTTTTGAACACTTTGATAGCATTGTCATGTTTGACTTGAGAATTTAGAAAAAAAAATTGATGCTTGGAAATTGGGGCATGAATACATGATTTCGAAAGTCTACTTTCACTTTGCCAACAGTGTACTCACTGAGCAGAAAAAAATCTCTTAGTCATCATATTTTGATAGTGCCGATGTTGATAAACAGTCAAATGTAAGATTCACTTCTTTCCTTTGGGTCTCTCTCTATGAATGACAAGCCTTTAAACTTTTATTATTTACTATAGAATAAAGAACAAAAATCAATGGTGGGATTACACCTATATAGATTAAGTAAAGTAGGCCCCACCCCCAGCGCCAAACTATGAGACCCACAGACATGAAATTCACAATTTTATAAAGGACCAATAGATGTCAACAATCATGCACACCAATTGTTTCTGAGTGCTTCTTATATTAACAAGAAGAAGATTTTGAAATTTAACCTGTTTTGACCCTACCCCAAAAACCTCATGGGGGGTGGAAAACATGAAATTGTTCTAGGTATTAACTGTCAAGGCAGCAACAACAAGTCACACCTGAAACCATTCAAAAGGCCCCACCCCCAGGATCAAACCGTGAGACCGAAGGATATGCAATTCAAAATTTTTATAAAGGAACCCATATGAGTCTATAATCATGCTAACCATTTGTTTCCTAGTGTTACCTATAGTAAAAAGAAGATTTTTAAAGTTAACCTTGAATTTGACTGTTTTGGCCCTGCCCCCAAGGCCCCAGGAGGTTGGGGACCATGCAATTCAAATATTTGATTCACCATTAGGTATCAAAGCCGCATACAACATTTCATTACAATTGAGCTTTCTGTCTTTGAGAACAAGTCGAAATGTGAATTGTTTACAGACGCACTAATTTTTTTAGCCCCATCCCCAGTGCCAAACCATAAAACCCAGAGACATGTAATTCACAATTTTTATAAAGGACATGTATATGTCAATAATTATGCTCACAATTTGTTTCCCAGTGCTTCCTATAGTTAGAAGAAGATTTTCAAAGTTTCCCTTGAATTTGACTGTTATGGACCGCCCCCAAGGCCCCATGGGGGTGGGGACCATGCAATTCACATTATTGATTCACACTTAGGTACCAAAGCTGTATACAACATTTCATTACAATTGAGCTTACTGTTTTTGAGATGCAGTTGAAAATATAAATTGTTTACAGACGGATGCATTGGACAAAAGGCGATTGTAAACAGTTTCTAGAGTAAAAGTCTTAGGTTACCTAAAACTGCTGCCATATAATAAAGTACTTCATCATTATAGTTATTCAAAATAATAAACACCTTAAACCAGGGCAGTAGTCTAATGAATAGTGTTGTCTGCTCACACCAGAGGTTGCAGGTTCGATCCCCAGCTTGACCCAATGCCTCTCATAAAACAACACTCAGTACTAGTTCTACCAAGGAAAAGGACTCGAAAGTAGTTCATGTAAACTTTGAGCTTTCATCTCAATTGAGCTAAAATATATTAGTATAAACTAAAATAATACACAACATTGATGTACTGCATGGTAATACTAAATGCCATGGGTGCTTGATTTTTTAAGATTTTGTCAACCATGGAGTATTATCCTTGAATTTAAAACATAATAAGAAATGTCACTGGTAAGTGTCACGTGTCCCCCAAGAGGTAAAAATGAAAATTATGATATATTTTATAAGTAGGGATTGAAATATATCAATGAATATCAAGACTTATGGACTAAAGTTATACACTGGACCATAATTTTTAAGCTTAAAGTATGACCTTGACCTTTGTGTAACCATGGCCATGACATCTAATGTACAGGCCTGGATTGAAGGTGACACATCATTACATGTTGATCACTTGTGCCAAGTTATATCAAAATTTCTCCATGTAACACAAAGTAACAGACAAGACACAAAATCTCAAACAGACTTAAAGTATGACCTTGAGCATTAAGGTATGGTTCTGTGTAATTTGTGTGACATTTCATCATGTCTTGTTGATTAATTGAGCCATGTGTTTTTGAAATTCATCCATGTATGACAAAGTAACAGACTGGACACAAAATCTCAGAGTCAGACTCTGTTTGTTGTCAAACAAACATAATAGTGCGACCTTGACCATTGAGGTAGAAGTCTTGGTCTTATACTCAACACATCGTCATATCATATTGATTAATTAAGCCATGTGTTTTTAAATTCATCAATGTATGACAAAGTAACAGACTGGACACGGAATCTGAAATATAATCAGCAGGGCACTAGACAACTTTTGGGGACAGGTACCCATACCCTCTGGAAGGGGGATTTTTCGTCGTTTTAAGACAAATAGGGGAATTTTTAGCCATATAAATATTACTACTTTTCACACTTATTAATACTGTTTTCAATCATTTCCAACAGATGTAGCAAATTATAATTTTCTGATAAATACAACAAATGATTAAGCAAGTTGTTCTACTATATTTATTGTTTTCTTTCATGAATTAAAACATCTCAGTGACACATCCTTATATGTCAATTTTCCTAGCCTTTGAAGTAAAATGGCCAATGGCCTTCTCAAGTTGTGTGTTACTTATTGATGTTGCCCCTTTCATGGACAATCTTCATAATACTATCAAGTGTTTCCTGGCTCATAGACGATCTAAGAGGTGTACACTGTTGTCTGTACAAAAATTTACAACATTTACAGCAGTAACCTTCCTTAGAGGCACAGAAATACAACCACTTGAAAGAGAGTTCATATCTAGTTGTGTCAAACAAACTATTATCAGGAACTAATACATGATGTTTCTTATCAACATGGACAATGTCCGATTCGCCATCAGAATCAGAACTGGACACAGCTTCAGACAGCGAGGCTTTACGTTTTTGGGAATCAGAACATGGCATGTCAGAGGATTTTTGAGGCTCTAGCGAGCTTGTAGTGGGATGGATCCCCGGGTTTTCTAAATTTTGTTTTGCTTGCAAACTTTTCTGTTTGAAAAATATGTCTATTTTTTTTACAATTATCTGCTGTTTTCGATGTTATTTTTCGCCGGTAATGTATTTGATTATGTGACATTTTTCACCTGCTAAGGGCAATATCCGAAAAATCCGAATGAATCCATACCGACTTGTTACGAGAAAATTCATTGGACAGTCTATCAAGGGAGAAGACTCGTGAATGTTTTATTGGATTCGTACTCAAAACTATTTGTTCTTATGTCCGGCCGACGAGTAACTTCGTGATTTTCCTTTCGATTTTTTTTTTGTTTTCGAGGGGATTTTTTTGCTTAGAAAGGGGAAAAAACATATTATTTTAGGAGGGGAATGGGGCCGATATTCGGCCCCAAAATCGGCCAAACGAGTGCCCTGATCAGTGTTGTCAAATGAACTTAAAGTGTGACATTGACCTTTAAGGTTTAGGCCTATGTGTTACACGTGACATGTCGTCATGTTGACCAACCTCAAACATACTCGGTGTTGTCAAACCTTGACCTTTGAGGTACGACCTGTTCGTTATGTGCAGCATGTCATGTTGATCAATTGAGCCAAGTGTTTTGGAAATCCATTATCAGATGACAAAGTTACAGCTGGAAATGGAATCTCACATAGACTCAGTGTTGTCAAGCAAACTTAAAAAAATGTGACCTGGACCTTCGCGGTAGGGGTTTTGGTTTTTGGCATGACATGTCATCATGTCATGTTGAGCCAAATATTTTTTAAATCATCCATGAATAACAAAGTTACAAACCAGACACAATTTACCCACTAGACCATGATACACTCTACATTAGACCACCACTCCATTATGACCTATAACAGTTATATGCCCTCAAAGTGAAAGTATTAATGCTTGGATCTTTGTTATATTATTAATTATTTTGTCAAACTCTTATGCAAGCTGTCTAATATGTAAACAGTACAATTATGATAAAATAAATGCACATGGATCATGTCATGCAGCGGGAATGTGTACTAGTGCAACATATTGCACGTCTCTATTGAAGTAGTGCGACAATCACATATTGCACGTCTCTATTACCTTATTATAGAGCATCTCTGTCAGATGTTCAAATAATTAAAATGCTGTCCATCAACACCTTTTTTTAAATCTGACTTACTCCAATTGAGAACTCAGAGATCCTTTGCTGTTACGAGATTCTTTAATATGCTGTAAAATAGCTTCCTTTGCATCTAGTAACGGCCGTATATACAGACGAGTGTCCATATCAACTGGAAGTGTTGCAATAAGAGCTTCGAGATCAAGATTAAATGCAAGGCACTCTTTCAAATGTATCAATACCGTATTCATGTTTTTGTCCAACTCGGGAAAATTGAACTTTCCCATTTTTTCCATAACATCTGAGGGTTCTGAAAGTGCGACATTTGAATAGAATATTCCTAGAGACTCTAATATCTGCAAGTTCCATCTGGAAACATGACTGGGTAGCCCTGTCGGCTCATGACCCATCGGCTCTCCATTTGAACTATCTCTGGAAGAAGATCGCGATCGTTTTGCACATGCCATTACTTTTGTTGTTTTTTTTATCTTTATTCTTGAACATCTGCGACGCTTGCTTATATTAGAAAAGTAATAGTCTTGATCATATGCAACGCTTGCACTTTTAAAAGACACGGATAGGTGTAAAACCTGGCGGTAGTGTAAAATGTAGAGTGGCTGTGAAGAAATGTCACAGTAGATCTGTGTCACTGTTAATACTGTATTAAAACAGAACCAGTGACATATCTACATATTAAATTACTGACAGAACAGCACAGCACAGACCAGACCAGACCAGAACAGAACATGTAGATATTACCTATTTAGATAATAAAATAATGTATGTCATGTTGGTTAGTTTCGTTTAAACATATTTTATTTCAAATATTTTGAAATGTTGTAGGGCCACACGTTCTTTAGACTAAGATTCGGCATTCCGCCTACAAGAAACAACTTTACAGTGTATAACAGAACAAATTATATGTTTATGCTAATAAAAAAAAACATACAGTAAGTGATTGAGTGAGAGAAAGAAAGAGTCAGGTGGTGAAAGAGACAAAGAGAGGGAGAAAGAGAGAGAGAGAGAGAGAGAGACATTATATAAGCAGAAAAAAGAAAAAAGGCGTATTCAATTAACTTTTCTTGTCTCTCCTTATGACAGGCATTTTTTTAGATATTATATCTTTGTATTTGGACAACAACACAGTGGACTAGAACAAAAATATAGACAAGAATTAAGAGTCTCATTACAGTAAAATTTGTTTTGGAAAAATGTCAAGAAATTCAGATTCAAAGATACATAATCAACAACACGAAGAAGCAATAGCAAAGCAAACATGGTATGAACACCTTAAAATTTACCCCAGAATAAAAACATTGACAAAAATGTATTCAATGAAAATGTTTTACCTTTGTATGAAAATATAAATTATATTCTAACAATTATTTTTCTCCACAAGAATTGCATAAACGTATTTCTGAATTAAAATTAAAATTCACAGGCCTTAGTGGTATTTTATTAGAGATGGTACCAAAGATATATATTAGTATTGTATTATTATTATTATTATTATTATTATTATTATTATTATTATTATTATTACTTTTATTATTATTATTACTATTATTATTATTATTATTATTATTACTATTACTATTACTATTACTATTATTATTATTATTATTATTACTATTACTATTACTATTACTATTACTATTATTATTATTATTATTATTATCATTATCATTATCATTATCATTATTATTATTATTATTATTATTATTATTATTATTATTATTATTATTATATAATAGTGTATTAGAAGATTAATTCTCACGAAATGTTGTTGCGAATTAGTGTCGTCGGGCTTTGGCACTGTATTATTTACTCATTGTGCTCTATATGGAACAAAATATTGGTTTTATTATTAAAAATTTTAAAGTCAAATCTTGCTTTGGAACATTTTTTTGTACTTTAAGAGTCAAAGGGTACTTAAAGCAGCATGTCGCTAATTAAAAATCTTAATTTGCAGGTGATAAAAAAAGCTGGTACAAGTGCAAATATAAGTAAATAAATACTTAAAGTTGAGTTTGTTGCCAAATTTCGAGATGAAGTGACAAAATATTACTCTTTTTATTTTTTGTTGATATTTTGGATTTAAATATGCTTTGTCGCCATACTGACCTAATTCACGAGTTTCAACTTGGCATAGTACTTTACAAGATTTATGATTCAGAAATTGCGGAGCTTTTTACCATTTATATGTTTGGTATATGCCACATATTAATAAATAGCTGAACGAGAGATTCAAACACTAAAACAAGTAAAAAGATAACTCTCATCTACGGGACTTTCATAGTTTGTTATATTGGGAAGTCGCCTTCATGGTTTGAACATATAATTTTTATTAGATATTTAGATTAGGCTTTGTAGGTTTAAACTCAATCTAAGCTTAAGAGGTCAGCCATTAATACGTATTCAAATTTGATGGCTGAATTCTATTTTTCATTAAATTTTCAAATTTGCGAGTCCTAATGTACGTGACAAACTCTATCGTTAATGCGTTGGTTTAGGCTAGGTCACACATATTTTCGCAAATTTATGCTCCTTTCGCGATTTATCCATACCGGTTGTTTATTCGTTATGAATTTGTAGAAGAAATAGCTGAAAAAATCGTCTGCTATTACCAACGGTTCGAGTGAGTATAAATGATAACTTGTATGTAACTTAAACCTTCTCCGGATCACCATGTTGTGGGCCTAATTACCTAAATGACAAAAATATATAATGTAGTTGAATGAAATGCGCCAGGAACTATGCAGTTTAATTTTACTGAGTGTCTCGTAAATTAGAATACATGTTTCCAGTAAATTAGACAAAAAACTTGCTACATGTGCATTCATTATATGGATGCATAAACTAATGACCGCTAATTATCCACTGCGACATTTCCATGTTATAGGGAAATAACCAATATACATCCTTGCGTACGTCTGATTGCTAATGATATATCGATCGCCAATTGATCTAGTTGCTTTGTTTTCATTTACACAATAATTATGTTTAATATAGTCGTGTACTAATTAATACATATATTAACATTTCAGCATACATGGCAAAGTCAAAGTCCCTCGGCATGAAAAAAAATAGAGAGCACGAACATATAATAACTTGATGAATGATCGCAAAAACAAAAATGATCAAAGGTGAATATTACGTTGGCACAGAACAGGTGAGTGATGAGGATTAATTGAAGAGGCGTAAAAAACAAGAGGCATGTCCGTAGCTTTATATTAAACACAAGAAATATAAAACCGATCATTGTGTCGCACTAATGAATGACAACAAACACTCAAATAAACCTGATCACGAACCTGGCTGCAACTGTGGCAATGTATCAAGCAGCATATACGGCACTAACAGTGAAAATGCCATCTTTAATACTTACTGTAAAGGAAAGGGGTCCACAAAAAAGAGTTTCGCGACCATACCACATAATTGAAAGAAGCTCCAGAAGACAGAAATGAAAAATTGCAAAGAAAACTTAAAAGTGCACATGAAGGAAGTAACAATACGTTAGTGAGGCAAACAACATGCAGTTGCGAATTGCTGAACATGGATTTGAAAACGATTATATTTTTAAATGAGACAGACTTGTATTAATACATGTTAGATCCAACAGTTATTTAGTTCCCATGGAAACCATGCAGGCTGGACAACCGGAGGTTAATAAAGAGCATGGTAATATTACAAATAAAACAGTCACTATAAATGACTACATAGTTGCGTTGCATGTTAATCTTTGATACAAATGTAATAACCTAAAAAGAAACAATCAAAACCACGCTACACATTACATTGACGGCCTGCTAACGAAGATAAAGTTTGGATAGAGAGAGAAATGCAGTTCGTCAAAGTTACCGTCTTGTTGCAACCGCAAAAAACTTGGCCAATAGCTCCTGTTCATGACGAGGTGATTGGTTTCACCAAAGGTTGAAACAATCGTAACAGTGTGTAATTTACGGGACAAACTGTTGTAGCAGATACGTGTTAAATTTTGCGTACTTGCAGGAAATAATACCATAAGGAGAAGGCGATTTTATGATTTTTTCTCGCATCCAAATAGGTTTGCTGGATAGTTTATGTTGATTTAAGCAATATAGTATAAATGTTACAGAAAATTATTTGCAACTTCATTAAAAACCGTTTTTGCTTATTCAAAAGATTAAACCAACTATCATACTCAATATTAAAAATGCAGAAAATAACCAAATGTAGACATTTCGTATTAGTTAAGATTTGATGTGATTTGGGTATAGTTATGTGGACATTCAATTTTACGTATGTTCTAATACAGGTGTAATTTACAGGACAATTATTACTAATTTACGAGACAGCATTGAATTTTGATGCGATTTGATCATTATTTTTCCAGTGGTATTCTGTTTATGTTTTGATTCCTATACGCATACATTAAAATGTGATTTGTTTAAATTACTTTACCTGTTCGATAGTTATGGCAAACAAAATATGTATACATTTCGATTTATAATTATTCTTAAAACGCGTTTGCTTTGTTTTTTATTAATTCCGTAAGAAAGTAAACATATTTTTAAGAAACAATTATTGATTCCTTAACTACTTCTCTATGCCACAACATAGATTCGATTATTAGAAGATACAAATGTTACATGTTCAAATTTCAATAGGTTTCAATAGACTTGTACGTTTAAAATAGTTTGCTTTGCATTTTCCAACGACATAACTTCTTTCAACCGAACATATACTTTGCTATCGAGTTATGTTGAAAATATTTTGGATTTATACTGCGGAGATATGTTATAAAACAGGAATGACACTGGCAATATCATTAAAAATTTATATAAATTCCATTCTGGAAACCTGCAATTGGCAACTTTTCGTGAGAATGAGTCAGATACGCCACGATTCCCAGCTGTTTGGGGTCAAAGTATACTCTGTCCAATCCATAAAACTCTTTTAATGATCCTGATCATAATGGGGGGGGGGGGGGGGGGGGGGGGTCACTTACAGATACATTCAACAAAATTTATTTTATAAAATAACTGAATGGCCAGATAATAATAAAAAACTAGATCAGGTTCGATGCGGTTTTAGATATAGGTTCTCTACCATTGATAACGTGTTCACTCTACACGTTATGGTTAAAAAGTATACAAGTAAAAGGAAAGGGAAAGGTTATTCTTTATTTGTTGATTTTTCAAAAGCAATTGATACCATTAATCATGTTCATATGTAAGGCCTTCTTTTAAACACTTTTAAACACGTATAGCAATCTTACATCATGTGTCTAAAGTCGCAAACATGTATACACAATTCTTCAATTGAAACATGGGTTGCAGACAAGGTTGTAAATTAAGTACGGTTTTATTTATTCTCTATATAAAATATTTATTTAATCGAAGAACTTAAACAAAACTGTACTTATGGAATTCATATTTCGGAAGATGTTGATGATATATTTTGCAAGTGTATATGCCGATGCCATGGCCAATTGCAGCGACACTACGACTCCCTCAATCTCAAATTGATGTAAGCTCTAATTTTTGTAACATAACGGGTATGGAAATTAATCTAAAGTTACATTCATTAGAAACGGGGATAATTTACATGACAATGAAAAAGGGTTTTACAATGGAGAAAACATGAAAGTGTGTCATCTTATTAATACATGGGATTATATGTCAATCCAAAACTAATTTGGAATAAAGCAAAATATATGCTTGCAGTCAAAACAGAAAACCAATAGTTTCTATATACAAACGTCAAAAAATGTAGGCTTTTTTTTTTGTAAGTTTGAGATTTTTAAACTATTTAACGCTATGGTGCCACATATTCCTATTTATGGTTCGCAGATCTGGGGTTTTGAATACGCACAACAAATAGAAAACGTTCATAATCAATTTTGTATCCGCTATATAGAATTATACAAAAATATTTTCAATGCTTTTTCTAGAGGTGAATGTGGTTGTTTACCAATGTTTGTTTTATCTTATTACCGTAAATGTGTTTACTATTGGATACGGATTTCACGTATAAATAACTCTAGGTATCAAAAACAATGGTAATTGATGCTACATAGTTCAGACAAAACAGAAAGATTTACATGGACAACCAGAGTTAAAACATAACTTTTTCAATTTCGCTTTGGCTTTGCTTGCATCTCATATATAGGATATATACGATAAATAGGAGATGAAAATTGCCTTATTTGTACATTTCAGCAACGTATTACGGACAATGCTTTACAAAACTTGCGCAAAACTAAGAAATCTCTGAATCAAGAAAAGCATTTCACTATAAAAAATCAAAAACTCAGATAGATGTGGAAAAGTATCTTATATTAATATCCCGTTAAAACACATAATAGCACTTTTTAACTTATGCCGTTCTATGCATATTTGGTGAAACTCGGAGACGTTTTAAATGTCGCTTATTTTGTATTTTACGTACTACACATGTGAATGAAGATTAATTTCACGTTGTAATGAATTGTACCTTCTGCCAAGATCTGCGTGAACAATATTTTACAAATATTATTAACAACTATAATTATTATACTGTGAACGAATTTAAGAGATAAATGGGAACGCATGACATTAGTAAATTTTAAAAAAAACACACTTGGGCAATGCCCGGTTTGTTTGTGAAATGTTTAAAAACATACTAATCATCTTCTAATAGAATAATAATAAGAATATGAATAAGAAAAAAACAAGCGTGTTAGTTTTGTAACAGTAATGCTTAATTTGATTGTCATTTGTATTTGTGTTGTAATACAATTTGAATATGTTTTGTTGAACATTTATCTATTTGTATTATGGGCCGGAGACATACCATTTTTGGGCCTTTCATGACCCCTTGAGACAGTTGAACTAAGTATTTTTTTACCAAATAATGCTTCTGTGAAAATATAGGCAAAATCAGTTTCATTTAAAAAAATGTTCATTATAATGGCATGTGTCTCCTAATTGAGCCCCCTACCCCGGGGCGGGGCTACTTTAAACCACAGGGATACCATTAGTACAAATCTAATACAACTACAATTGAAGATCATTCATAGGCATTTTTTTACTATTTTAGTAACAACGGCCATCTTGAAACATAGATTGAAAACATTTTCTGTATAATCTCTTATGCAATAAAACATCCAAATGAACTTTGGCGTTTAAATGACCAATTGGTTGCAAAGAAAGTGCTTCTAACGAACGGCCGGACAACGCGCCATCGCATAAGCCCTTCTGGCCTTTCGCCAGTAGAGTTAGATGAACCATGAATTTATCCAAATATAAATTACTTAGAATTTTATATGTAAGATGTATAAAGTCGACCGGTAGAATGAGCAAATACATTTCTACACTTTATTTTTACATCTAGGTCTATAAACACAAACACGACTAACCATGGTAGAATTTTTTCTCCCATTTTTGCTCATGGAAGATACGGGTTTTCTTAATGTAGGTCTACATTAAAATATGCATTTCTTCATATATTTGTGAAATTTTGGGCGTTTCAAACACGCATCTAAAAAGTAGCTTATTGTTGTGACGAAGGCCATTATCGAGGATCAATCATTTGAGATGAATGGGAGAAAAAATCGATCATGAGTTCATCCGTGTGGGATAGAAAAATCTCACCCACTGATACTCACCACGAGACTCTGCGTGTAATTTTGACCCCCTCGGGTGGGAATTTTCTGTTCCACATGGATACTCATGATCGATTCTTGAAACTCAGTCAAATTATAGAACCTCGATAATAGCCATCATAAAAAATATGCTACTTTTAAAATGTGCGTTTAACGCCAAAAAAAAATCACAGACACATGAAGAAATCGTCAAGTTTAATATGTACAAGAAATCACACCTGTTTATCGCCCTGCACATTGTTTAAGCAATTCATTTCAAATACAATTTTTACCGTGACCCTGTTCTCGTAAATCTAACAAAGCTCCATCTACGTTGACGTCATTATTATGATGTAACGTTGATTTCTTTTCTTCTTTCCTACAACAAAATCAAGTTTTAAAATATGTTCGTAGACCTCAAAATAAAATTATATATGACTACGATTTGTCGATAAGGAAATAAATCACAAAAAATGATTTATTCCCAGATATCCGTCCGGTCATGTGAGGAAGCTGTCACGTGACACGGAATATAGAGTTTCTCCCATTTCTACTTTATTACTTTATCTACCTTCTGATTTAAAACGATTAGGGATTTCCTCTAACAATTATGCGTGTTTCAATTAGGGATTGCTTCTTACAATTATGTCGGATTTCTGCTTTAAACACTTAGGGATAGCATCAAACAGTTATGGTTGTTATCTACTTTAAATAATTAGGGATTGCTTCTAACAGTTATGTTTGTTTTCTACTTTGAACAGAACAATTAGAGATTGCCTCTTACAATTATGGTTGTTGCTTACTTTGAACAATTATGGATTGCTTCTAACAGTTATGGTTGTTTTCTACTTTAAACAATAAAGGATTGCTTCTAACAGTTATGGTTGTTTTCTACTTTAAACAATTAGGGATATCATCTAACAGTTATGGTTGTTTTCTACTTTAATAATTAGGGATATCATATAACAGTTATGGTTGTTTTCTACTTTAATAATTAGGGATAACATATAGCAGTTATGGTTGTTTTATACATTAAACAATTAAGGATTGCTTTTGACACAAGTCTTATGGTTGTTTTCTACTTTGAACAATTAGGGATTGCTTCTAACACTTATGCTGGTATTCTGTTTTATAATAACTAGGGGTCGCTTTTAACGCTTATGCTAATTTCTTACTAAACATGTCATTTTTTACAAATTATAATATATTTTTTCTCATTTATAGATAGACTGAAAAAACAAACACTCGTGTTTATAATAATATAGTTACATATTTTATTTGATGAATCGAACCTTGATTAAACGGGAAAATAACTTAGACGAATACATGGATACAAATTACATTTCTAACTGCAATCGGTCGAAAGTATTATATAGATTAACTACATTTTATTTCCCAATGCAACACTTTTGCAGCTGGGCGGAGCTTAAAAGGACCAGATTGCATTTCATCGATTGCACAATCTTGTTTTGCTGGTACGACGTCACGCTGTCATACATTTTACGTGATATTTGCTATAAGGTGCCATAAACGTGCGCGCACTCATTCAGCGTGTTGACAACGTCGCCGTTCTAATCATTTTTTTTTCAATTACTGCATTATTTATACATCGAAAAAACATTTTGTAACTTTTATTTAAATTTAGTTTTACATAATCAAACATATTGATACATAAATAAATAGTTAATGACAATTATATTTGCATTTAAAAATATTTAGTAGCCATTGAGTGTCTCACTATCTGTTAGAATTGAATGAGGAACGAACAGTGCCAACTAAATCCAGATGATTTATTTGTGCGGTACAAGGCTCAAGGGCCGGTTTAACGTAATTAATAAACATGATCAAACAGGAAACTTCTTCAACCATTTTTGTTTAGTGAAACTTGGGTCAACAACTCAATGGCTACCAAACATTAAGATAACTTGTACATATATGCATTAATAGACGTGCAAAGCAATACAACTTAAATCAATTTTCACATTTTAATATTAACAGGTTAGTTATATAGTGGCATATCATATAACATATGGCTGGTTAATCATTTGTATTAGAGATATTTTTAAAACTGTAAATATATAAGCTTAAACTCTGTCAAATCTTGAGCAAATACTATACTTAAAAATGCATTTTTATGTATTCACCCGGTCTAACAAACATTGATGAGAGTCAACCTTAATGAACTGCCAATCACAGAAATGTTATCAAAATGTATAACCTATAAAGCAACAAGACATGTTAAATTGAGTGTCGGACTTCATTTATTGAAGATAGACAATTGCATAAAAACAATCCGATTGGCACAAAAATTCCACATTGATTTTTTTATCTGACTTATTTTTTGAAAAGACAGTAATGCTTTATTGAAGTCTATATGCGATGGTAGACACGGTCAGAGTATGACTTGGTATCGTTTTATGCTTTTTCGTTTAAACATGGCTGCGAAAGTCGACACAGTCAGGATATGACTTGGTATCGTTTTATGCTATATCGTTTAACCATGACTGCGATGATAAGCATAGTCATGATATGACTTGGTATGGTTTTATGCTATTTCATTTAACCATGACTGCGATAGTAAACACATCATAGTATGACTTGGTATGGTTTTATGTGGTATCGTTTAACCATGACTGCGATAGTAAACTGTCATGTAATGACTTGATATGGTATATGCTTTTTTGTTTAACCATGACTGCGATAATAAGCACAGTCAGGATATGACTTGGTATCGTTTTGTGCTATTTCGTTTAACCATGACTGCGATAATAAGCACAGTCAGGATATGACTTGGTATGGTTTTATGCTTTTTCGTTTAAACATCGCTGCGATAATCAGCACAGTCATGATATGACTTAGTATGGTTTTATGCTTTTTCGTTTAACCATGACTGCGATAATAAGCACAGTCAGGATATGACTTGGTTTTATGCTTTTTCGTTTAACCATGACTGCGATAATAAGCACAGTCATGATATGACTTTGTATGGTTTTATGCTTTTTTCGTTTAACCATGACTGCGATAGTAAACACGTCATGATATGACTTGGTATGGTTTTATGCTTTTTCGTTTGGCCATGACTGCCATAGTAAACACGTCATGTAATGACTTTGTATGGTTTAAATGCTTTTTCGTTTCACCATGACTGCAATAATAAGCACGGTCAGGATATGACTTGGTATCGTTTTATGCTTTTTCGTTTAACAATGACTGCGATAATAAGCACGGTCAGGATATGACTTTGTATGGTTTTATGCTTTTTCGTTTAACCATGACTGCGATAGGAAACACGTCATGATATGACTTGGTATGGTTTTATGCTTTTTCGTTTAACCATGACTGCAATAGTAAACACGTCATGATATGACTTTGTATGGTTTTATGCTTTTTCGTTTAACCATGACTGCGATAGTAAACACGTCATGTAATGACTTGGTATGGTTTAAATGCTTTTTCGTTTCTCTATGACTGCAATAATAAGCACGGTCAGGATATGACTTGGTATGGTTTTATGATTTTTCGTTTAACTATGACTGCGATAATAAGCACGGTCAGGATATGACTTGGTATGGTTTTATGCTTTTTCGTTTAACTATGACTGCGATATTAAGCACGGTCAGGATAATATGACGTGGTATGGTTTTATGTTATTTCATTTAACCATAACTGCGATATTAAGCACATTCAGGATATGACTTGGAATGGTTTTATGCTACCGTCGTGATTGGAAACCTCGTCGTACAATAATGTTTCATTTCCTATTCATCAACTTGTCTTATATGTTTTATTTCTTCTTCAAAACTTAAAATGACAGTTATAATATAATGATAATTATATAACAGAAATATTGATCTACTCATTATATATATTAAAGATATTTATATAAAAAGATACTCGGATAGATATGGGTTTTTCAAGTCTGTATCACAAATAAAAATAACTCGTAGTTTCAACTTATTGAAGTAAAATTTTACAAAGTTACGCCGTAATGACGGTTTAAAGATACTTTTAGCGCTGTCATTATTTGCAAGTCTCTGTAATGTAATCTACAAGTTTGATCAAAGGTGAGACACAGTCTGGATATCCAAACATCATCCTCTCAAATTAACGATGATCGGGTAGTTAGACATTTTTTTCAAGGTCTGTTTTAGATGCATCAGCGGCTTGTTTCCTGGCGTCTTTGGCTACTTTCCGTTTATGTGCAATCGATAGAATAATGGCCAGAACGCCTGATATGTAGGACAGGCTTCCCATCAGGTGATAAGATAGGATGTAATCGCCCGTGGTGTCACGGAGAAGACCTGTAAGTAACAACATACAGACACCACGATAAAAGGGCGGAATAATAGAATAAAAGTTAGACTGTAATTGATCGCTTACACTGAATTATCTATAAGCAAAGCATCAGTGGAGACATACTTTTTAAAATTGCAAAAATCATACTAGTTCTTTACTGATTTTCTTGAAATTTGGTATATATATTCTTGAAGTACATATGCGTAATACACAATACTTCAGTTGAAATCAAGTTGGATGTGGCACACATAACTCTTACCTCAACTTTTTTATTCAATTTCCCCGATAAGTACAAGAGATCAGAAAATATAATAAACAATTAATTTAAATTGTTTAATACAACGTTTACATAATTGACAAATTGAAGAATAAAAGATGGATGAATGTGATGAAATAGTTTTTGTATGCTATTCGCCAATATATTCCTTTATGTAACATATGTAGGGTGTGCTGGGGGTGGTCCTTCCCGACCCCATACAGCCAGGACGGAAAATGAATAAATGGGTCACACAAATGGATGACTAAAAAGGGGGGGGGGGGATAACCACACCATTAAACAATTGTAATATCCTCTCTTACTTACCTGTGATTGGAAAGAAAATGGCTATTGATATGCCATGTACCAAAGTGACAAATCCAAGTGATTTCTTAAATCTAGCAGCGCCTATACTTTCTATCAGAATGACGGCAAACATGGATACATACTGGCCAACAAAAACGCCTAAAATTATAAGTAAAAGAAATCAAATAACAGGTTGTTGGATACTTCTATACATACTGGGCCCCTATAACGCCTAAAATTAAAAAAGTAATTATGAAATGCTTCTACATATACTAGACTACTAAAATTGTTACAACAGAGTAACTGAAATGCCTCTACATATACTGGACTATTAAAACGCTTAAAATTAAAAAAAATAAGAGTTATTCTGAAATGCCTCTCTCTATATATACTAGGCCAATTAAACCCCTAAAATTAAATCAATCATTCTGAGATACCTTTACATATACTAGTTCTAGACTACTAAAACGCCTATAATTATAAGAGTGATTCTGAAATGCCTCTACATAATATTGGGCTGCTAAAATGCCTAAAATTAAAATAGTGATTCTGAAATACCTTTACATGTACTAGGCTTCTAAAACGCCTAAATCAAAATAATAATTATGAAATATCTTTACATGTACTAGGCTACTAAAACGCCTAAAATTAAAATAGTTATTCTAAAATAAACAGATAACACGTAGAACTTTGAGTATCGTACTTCGAAATACACTGTTCTGAATACACTGTCCTAAATACACTGTCCTGAATACACTGTTCTGAAGACTTTTTAAACAGTTTGATGCATACATAAAATAAACACGTTAACGCTAAAAGTCTTTGTTACATTCTTCTTAAAACCAAACTAAAGATAAAAGAAATAATTCTGAAATAAATTACTGTTTGAGTCATTCAGTCGTTCGTTCATTATAATAATTAATTAATTCATTCATTCGTTCGTTCGTTCGTTCATTCGTTCATTCGTTCGTTCGTACGTTCGTTGGTTTGTTTGATAAGATAAGATATCAAAATTAAAAAACTACAAATAGTTGTTTTTACTTCATCTTACACACATGCTGGCAGGAGTGAGACTGCTGCTAGTATACTCAATTGAACTTATCTAAAATTTCGAAATCAATGTAAACGGGTCTGGTTAGCTCAGTTTGTAACGCGTCTGGTTGTAAGATCGAATCCCCTACCGGCCAGATTCCGTAATGATTGATATAGGACATTGCGTCTTATTACAATTCGTCTCTCAACGCTGATTCAAGTGGGGATATTAACAGATACTTGTGGAGAGGGGTGTGCTCGAGTACTAGTTTACCTTCCAGTATACCAGGAAATAGTGGTTAGGCTCTCAATAGCACAATAATTACGCAAAACATTCAACAAATCAATGTAAACAAAACGTGTTTTTCCCGAAATATTGAATGAAAATTTATAAATGCTTACTTTCGACTGCAACAAATGCCATCATAGAAGAAAATGTTTTGACGAATCTTACAAGGTGGCTGGCGGTGCCAATGGCGAATGCACATATTGCTAGAACTGTCGTCCGTTTCAACCACTCTCTGTCTGTGATAATTCCTACAACCACTCTCGAAACAAGATCAATCGCTGCTAGAACTGACACAATTACTCCAATTTGCTCATTGGTAACGCCGATATCTCTCGCGTGTGGAGGGTAATAGACAGGCGTTAGCGAGACACCGGACATTGAACAAAATCCTAATGACAAAAAAATGAGAAACACAGGATCGCGTAGTAGAGTAAGGTCAAACACCCTGGCTAGTGTGGACACTAAGTACGAACTTAGTGACCATCCACAAGATGGACTGTCGTCAGTATTAGATTTGTCTTTTTCGACTCTCTTAAGACTTAGGTTGTGCAATCTATTTGTCTGTAAAGTGCTGCCAGGTGGCGTATAACTTATGTCAACAAAAGATCCGCATATGCCATCACCGCTGACGTATATTTCGTTTTTGGATAGTGAAATAGCACTCACCACGTCTACAAACTTGTTATGACTGCCAGTTTCATTTCTATAAGTTCCGCTAACTTCATTTTCTGCCATTGTCCTTTGGCGGCTATTGTCCACAGATGCCGCTCTCACGCGATGTAAAAGCGGCGACGATTGGCCATTCTCGACTGACGCAGCTGGGTCATGTGACTGTAATCTTCGAAACTCAAGATGTTTTAAGTTGCTAATTTTCTTGTTATATGATGACGAAGAATTGACACAATGCTCGTGGGAATAAGATTTGTTTTTTGTATCATTATCAATTTTGCTTATTTCTGTTTCCTTTCTGCTTAATTGATGATCAGTTCTATTTTTAACCAGGTCTTCGCTCAATTTTTTATTTACATCACCATTCTCTTTGATAGCATTTCGTCCTTTCGGGTTTGTGTAAAATGTCATCGGTCGCATTAAAGCAGCTGAAACTAATATATTGAGTAAAAGTCCTGATACGATTAACATTGTACCTGTGAATTGATATTCTTCAAAAAGTTTGATAATAATTGGTGGAAAAATAAGACCACCTAAAGAACCGCCTCCTGTGTAAATGCTGTTGGCGAGCCCTCGGTGCTTTTTGAAATATACGCCAAGCAGTTCCATCATGGGAGGAAACACCATTGATACCCCGATACCTACAAATACAACATGAACAATTTGAATAAAAATATATACCATATTTCACTAAATAAAATAAGGTTTAATGAACAGTGTACGGGAAAACATTGAGACATTGAGAGTGATATGATGCAGGGGTCCGTTGACAAACTTCTAAGTGTAAAATTTGAAGTAACGAAAAAGATCGGGAAATGCTTTGTAAATATTTTTCCTTTTAAAATTTGCAAATGAAACGTTTCTGGATGTCACAATGTCTTCGTATTAAAATCTTAAGACTTAAGAAGGTTAGTGAAACAGGCCCCTGATTTCGTACGAACACATTGAGACATCAAGTCCAAGAATACATTGTAACATCCAGTCCACAAACACATTGATCCAGTCCAGGAACGTTTCATCAGCGCAGTATTTTTGCAAATTTTAATAAAAATACTATCTACAATCTTAGTGAACTAACGAAGGTTAGTAAAACGGGCACCTGGTGTTTAAGTTAATTAATGAATACGTGAATAGGTAATACATAACTACACGATATAAATACGCATCGAATGGAAACCTGCTAACAAGGGCAACATTCAATCGAACAAGGGCAAACAGCCCTAAACTGTTCAAAAGCACTCTTGAACAGAACCAAGGAAGAATGTGTTTGGTTTAAGAGTCGTCGACAAGTGGAAGTCCTTACCAAATGAAAATATATAGTCATCAATCATCAACGCCTTTAAAAGCCGCACAGGTTTATGCCGAGTTTCTACTCGGAGGAACCAAGACGAAACACAAGAGAAGAACCAACAGAAGTCGAATGCTTACATAATATGGTCTCGGAATAATAAGTTAACAGTAAGTTAAGTAAGAGCAATGTATGTCAGCAGACCGGCTAGCTCAGTCGGGTGAGAATTCGCCCTGTTCGAGTCCCGGACTGACTGCATTTTTTCTCGTCTTGTTACATTGGCGCCCAACTTAAATATATATTCCAAGAAACAATCTGATGATTTCTGATCTCTATGGAACTTCGTGAGAATATGTCACAGTGTGTACGTAAACTGTAAAGAGAAAATTGTAAGTTAACAGGCCGGTTAGCTAAGTCGACAGAGCAAAATGTCTCCGGTTCGAGTCCCGAACTGGCTGCATATATTTTCTTCCTTTATATATTAAAACGGTTTGAACATGGTATTTAAAAAAAAAACGATATCAAACGACAGACTATGCTCAAACGCTGATGGTAAAGTTCACTGTTGAAGCGGCATGTCACTGGAATATATCGCACAAAATACCCAAAAAATGAAAGATTTTTCTTTTATAAATATACCTCGTGGAAGAATCAGCTGAAATACCTTATGTGACCTTTAATGTACATTATTTTCGGAAAGCATCAAACGCCTATATAGAGAAATACTGGACGTTTTTTACCAAAGTATTTATTGCAAAACTCTAAACTTTTGTTGTAATTTTGCATTGGTTTCACATGTTAAAAGTCAGGTTTTGCAGTAAAATTTGTTTTAATTGATCGATGTTCTTAACAGTTAAACATTTTTATTTACCTCTAAAAACAATATTGATTTCATGATATATGTACATTTTTTTTTATAAATATGCCACAAAAATGATGTTTGTAAAAGCAAAACAAATCTTTAAGTGAATAATAGGCCGTGTAAAGGTGGACGCTTTATGATTGTTTGTTTTATTTTGTAAAGAATCGCAGCGGTGGTCTAGTGGTAGAGGACCTGCTTTACAAGCGGAAGGTCGTTGGCTTAATTCCCGACCGGGTTATACCAAATACTTATAAAATGGTACTAGGAGCTTTCTCGCATGACGGGGTAGTTCTAGGATAGTTCTTAGTCTGGTCGCTCTGGTGTCAGTATATGACTGGATGGGATACCATAACATGTGTCTGCGGCATGATACTACAGTATGGCAGCGCTTAGAATACTGTCTCAAAGATACACCGTCGCGATATGACTGAAAAATTGTTGAAACCGGCGCTAAGTACCATACATTAACAACAACAACAGCAGCAACAACAACAACAACAGCAAAGTATTGCAAATCATTATGTAATATTCATTTTAAGTAAACTCACCTCCAATCACACCTTGGGCGAGGTAAAATACCTTGATATCTGTTGTGAATGCTGTGATAATGTACCCCAAAAATGACAAAATTCCACCAACGGCGACGGACGTTCTATTGCTCACTTTCTCTAACCAGACGGTCATTACAAACAATGCTGCAAAAGTTACAATGAGTTACCTTCGAGTAACCATCATGTATGTCATGCTCGTAACACTTATAACTATCATGTATTGCATACACGTAACACTTATAACTATCATGTATGTCATACACGTAACACTTATAACTACCAAGTATGTCATACACGTTACACTTTTAACTTCCATGTATGCTATACCTGTAGCACTAATATTTTCCATGTATGTAATGCATGCAACACTTATGATTTTCATGTATGTAATGCATGTTACACTTATAACTTCCATGTATGTCATGCATGTAACACTTATAACTTCCATGTTTGTCATGCATGTAACACTTATAACTTCCATGTATGTCATACACGTAACACTTATGACTTTCATGTATACCATGCATGTAACACTTAGCTTAAACGTAATACCTGTACAATTTGCAACTAGCATCTGTGTTATCCATACATGTAACATTTGCAACTAGCATCTAATAGTATGTTATACCTGTAACGTGTGTAACTAGCACCTATGCCATACCTGTAACGTTTGTATATAGCACTTATATCATACCTGTAACGATTGTAAATAGCACCTACGTCATACCTGTAACGTGTGTAAATAGCACCTATGCCATACCTGTAACGTTTGTAAATAGAACCTATGTAATACTTGTAACGTTTGTAAATAGAACCTATTGTATACATGTAACAGTTGTAAATAACATTAATGTCATACCTGTAACGTTTGTAAATAGAACCTATGTCATACATGTAACGTTTGTAAATAGCATTAATGTCATACATGTAACGTTTGTAAATAGCACCTACGTCATACCTGTAACGTTTGTATATAGCACCTATTTTATACCTGTAACGTTAGTAAATAGCACCTACATCATACCTATAATGTTTCTTTATAACACCTATGTCATACCTGTAACATTTATAAATAGCACCTATGCCATACCTGTAACGTTTGTAAATAGAACCTATGTAATACTTGTAACGTTTGTAAATAGAACCTATGTCAAACATGTAACGTTTGTAAAATGCATTAATGTCATACCTGTAACGTTTGTAAATAGAACCTATGTCATACATGTAACGTTTGTAAATAGTATTTATGTCATACATGTGTAACGTTTGTAAATAGCATCTATGTCATACCTGTAACGTTTGTATATAGCACCTATGTTATACCTGTAACGTTAGTAAATAGCACCTACATCATACCTATAATGTTTCTTTATAACACCTATGTCATACCTGTAACATTTATAAATAGCACCTATGCCATACCTGTAACGTTTGTAAATAGAACCTATGTAATACTTGTAACGTTTGTAAATAGAACCTATGTCAAACATGTAACGTTTGTAAAATGCATTAATGTCATACCTGTAACGTTTGTAAATAGAACCTATGTCATACATGTAACGTTTGTAAATAGTATTTATGTCATACATGTGTAACGTTTGTAAATAGCATCTATGTCATACCTGTAACGTTTGTATATAGCACCTATGTTATACCTGTAACGTTTATAAATAGCACCTATGTCATACCTATAACGTTTGTAAATAGCACCTACGTCATACCTGTAACTTTTGTAAATAGCACCTAGGCCATACCTGTAGCGTTTGTAAATATCACCTATGTCATACCTGTAACGTTTGTAAATAGCATTTATGCCGTACATGTAACGTTTGTAAATAGCACCTTTGTCATACCTGTAACGTTTGTAAATAGCATCTATGCCGTACATGTAACGTTTGTAAATAGCACCTTTGTCATACCTGTAATGTTTGTCAATAGCACCTATGTCATACCTGTAACGTTTGTAAATAGCATCTCTGCCATACATGTAACGTTAACTGTAATGTTTGTCAATACCATCTATGTCATACCTGTAACGTTGGTATATAGCACCTATGTCATACCTGTAACGTTGTTAAATAGAACCTACGTCATACCTGTAACGTTTGGAAATAGCACCTTTGTCATACATGTAACGTTTGTATATAGCACCTATGTCATACCTGTAACGTTAGTATATAGCACCAATGTAATACATGTAACGTTTGTAAATAGTACCTATGTCACACGTGTAACGTTTGTAAATAGCACCTATGTCATACCTGTAACGTTTGTATATAGCACCTATGTCATACATGTAAAGTTTGTATATAGCACCTATGGCATACATTTAACGTTTGAAAATAACACCTACGTCATACCTGTAACGTTTGTATAAAGCGCCTTCGTCATACCTGTAACGTTTGTAAATAGAACCTATGTCATACATGTAACGTTTGTATATAGCACCTATGTCATACCTGTAACGTTGTTAAATAGAACCTACGTCATACCTGTAACGTTTGTAAATAGCACCTATGTCATACATGTTACGTTTGTATATAGCACCTATGTCATACCTGTAACGTTAGTAAATAGAACCTATGTCATACCTGTAACGTTAGTAAATAGCACCTATGTCATACATGTAACGTTTGTAAATAGCACCTATGTCACACGTGTAACGTTTGTAAATAGCACCTATGTCATACCTGTAACGTTTGTATATAGCACCTATGTCACACCTGTAATGTTTGTAAATAGCACATACGCCATACCTGTAACGTTTGTTAACAGCACCTACGTCAAACCTGTAACGTTTGTATAAAGCGCCTTCGTCATACCTGTAACGTTTGTAAAATGAACCTATGTCATACATGTAACGTTTGAATATAACACCTATGCCGTACCTGTAACGTTATTAAATAGAACCTACGTCATACCTGTAACGTTTTTAAATAGCACTTATGTCACACGTGTAATGTTTCTTAATAGCACCTATGTCATACATGTAACGTTTGTATATAGCACCTATGTCATACCTGATATACTTAATACAATATTTTGTATCATACTCATGAGAGCCGTTTCAGAAGCGTTAGATTTGAACCGTTGCTGGAACTGCAGGAAAAACACTCCGAATGAACGCATGATGCCGCCATATATTATAATCTCAAAGACGCAAGCTGAAATATAATACAAAGGACATTATGACCACATTATATATATAATCTTGTGTTCGTTATAAAAGGTTTTAAATACAATCATAACAGAAATACATATTTATTTGTAATTTTTTATAGTATTGGAGTTTCATTTGAATTGTCCTACGTTTCATTTGTATTTCACTACTTTTCGTTTGTATTTTCCTACGTTTCGTTTGTATTGTACTACGTTTCGTTTGAATTGTCCTACGTTTCGTTTGTATTGTACTACGTTTCGTTTGTATTGTACTACGTTTCGTTTGTATTGCACTACGTTTCATTTGTATTGTACTAAGTTTCGTTTGTATTATACTACGTTTCATTTATATTGTACTACGTTTCGTTTGTATTGTGGTACGTTCCATTTATATTGTACTACGTTTCGTTTGTATGGACTACGTTTCGTTTGTATGGACTACGTTTCATTTGTATTATACTGTGATTTTATAATTTTCGTGGGGCACTAATTTTCGTTGATTTTGTGGGCGACCTCGACAACTAATTTAATCCCAACAAAATGGTTGTGGACAGAATGTTGTTACATTGGAACAGCAAAGCATTTACCTGTACCTTAAACGTAGACCTTCCTTTCTTAAAGCCCAGTTCACACTGTCAGGTAATGAGGGCTAGGTATTGTTGCGTTTTCAAAACGTGGTAAAACGGCAATATACGTACGTATTAAAACGTAAAAAAAACGTATTTGATACGGCTATATACATACTGATAATTGCTCCCGCCAGGTTTGTTTTGAACACTTAGAGTTTTAATGTACGTAGCATATTCCTACTGATAAAGGATTAAATTCATTTTTTTCTGGTTTTTATGCATGTGTAAAGAATGTCGAATCACGCACAAATCAAATAAAACTTCTCAAAACAACTTATGATGCCCGGATAAATCGATGAACCAAAGAAATCTATAAAACAATAAACCGATGAAAACAGCTAGGACTAGATGAAACATTTGTTTTTGTTGTATTTTATTATTAAACTAAGCGTGGAACTGTAGTGAACGTCATTTAAGTTCGTATATTGTTAAACCGACCATCGAAATGTCGATGCTTCTTTGTTTACGCGACAAACGTAAAAGTAGTCCGGTTCCAGGGTTTTTATCGAAAAATAAAAGTCTTTAAAAAATTGACGTTGTCCAATGAAAATGCTTTAAATACATATATGATAATGAAATTGGAATTATAACGTAATAAAACGTAGTGGAAACGTACTAAATACGTACAAAAAACGTACTACTACGTAATATATATGCTTTTCTACGTTTTTACTACGGCTTGCTACGTTTTATTTCTATGTTTTATTAGGTTTCAGTAGGTTTCAGTAGGCATCGTTTGGTATCACTTAGTATAAGGCCGTATTACTACGAGTAGCTACATTTTTACTACGTTTTACTATATTATTGGTGCGTCCCCGACTTGGTGTCAACATCTTATGTATATGGCCACCATCTCCGACTGTACCTCATTGAAGTGATGTCTATATATCTACCTACAACAACCATGCATGCAGGTCAACTTCAGTTGATCGATGCTGCCTTGCCTCTGAAGAGAGATGTGCTACAAAAATAGAATGTCTCTCTACATGTGGGAGCATGAAGAAAAAAAGAAGAGGAGACCAACGATGGCGAAGAACCATCTTGGGTATGGAGTGGCTCAGCAGCAATTCCCAGTTTGGCACGTATGGACAGCTGATTGAGGAGGGGAGATGTGGCTGGCTTCAAATTACTTCATGAGTGTAGAACCATCCGTGAGATTGTGGACAGGCTCACCCCCCATACTGCAGAAGAAGGACACATAGTACAGGAATGTATGGTGCCTCTGTTGCCCCCTTTGGCACCACCCTGACGTCTGGACACCATGAACATGTAGCAATTTTAGAAGTTCTAGCAGTCGATCAGTCTCTGGAAGTCAGATTGGGTTTGATTTGGATTGTCAATGACCGCGCTTAAATTCGGTTTGTCGGTCTCATAGTAATCCGTGACACTAGCTAGTAAACCCTAGTAAAAACGTACTGAATGATAGTAAAACGTTGCGAAACGTGACAAACACCAAGTATAACGTACTAATCCCTAGTGAAATCGTGACAATGAGCCGCATTGATACCCGACCTGTCACATGTCAGACGGGGCGATAAGTAGTAAAACCTTGCATAAGGTAGTGGAAACCTACTAGAAACCTAGTAGAACCTACTACCCCTCAAAACAGGGCAAACATTTGGCAAAACGTAGGGGTGGGAAACGTAGTAATACCTAGCCCTCAATACCTGACAGTGTGACTGGGGCTTTAGCTAGACCTCAATGTTATCCGATAGTTTCTATTTAGTGCGCTCATTTAGCTATTATATATATCGAAATTTAAATTTAAATTTTAAATCTTTAATTAAGCGCACTGATCAAGTTAAAAAACGGTAACTGTATTTATATTCGATCAGTTTTATTACATAAAATATGCGTGTCAATATCAGAGGTAGTTCGTTTACTTGCGTATATTTTATTTTCATCACTTTGGAAAGAGCTAAAAATAGACCGTTTTCTAGAAGATTATGTCAATTATAATAATAGACGACCCATTTACGTCAGCTTGGCATTGTTTCAAGAAGTTACTTTTAAAAGAGAAATAAATACAAATAAATACGATAGGTTTCTAGTATTTAATTAAAAAAGAGCCTATTATGCTATTGCGTTTTTATTTATTTTGTCAGCGAGGAATACACATTTCTAAACGAGTGAATATGACATTTGTATTGTACTATGTGTCATTTGTATTGTATTCGTTTCATTTGTATTGTACTATATTTTTATGTACTATGTTTTATTTGTATTGTACGACGCTTCATTTGTATTGAATTCGGTTCATTTGTATTGTACTATGTTTTATTTGTATTGTACTATGTTTTATTTGTATTGTACTATGTTTTATTTGTGTTGTACTACGCTTCATTTGTATTGCATTCGGTTCATTTGTATTGTTCTATGTTTTATTTTTATTGAACTATGTTTCATTTGTTTTGTACTACGTTTTATTTTTATTGAACTATGTTTCATTTGTATTGTACTATGTTTTGTTTGCATTGAACTATGTTTCATTTGTATTGTACTACGCTTCATTTGTACTGTATTCGTTTCATTTGTAATGTACTATGTTTTATTTGTATTAAACTGTGTTTCATTTGTATTGTACTATGTTCTTTTTTTTTATTGAACTATGTTTCATTTGTTTTGTACTACGTTTTATTTGTATTGAACTATGTTTCATTTGTATTGTATTCGTTTCATTTATAATGTACTTTGTTTTATTTGTACTCAACTATGTTTCATTTGTATTGTACTACGTTTTATTTGTATTGAACTATGATTCATTTCTAGTGTACTATGTGTCATTTGTATTTTACTACGCTTCATTTGTATTGTATTCGTTTCATTTGTATTGTACTATGTTTTATTTGTATTGAACTAGGTTTCATTTGTATCGTACTACGTTTTATTTGTATTGAACTATGTTTCATTTGTATTGTACTACGTTTTATTTGTATTGTACTATATTTCATTTGTATTGCTCTGTGTTTTATTTGTATTGTACTATGTTTTATTTGTATTGTACTATGTTTTATTTGTATTGTTTATGTTTCATTTGCAGTTTTCTCGTTTCATTTGTATAATACTTTGTTTCATTTGTAAGATTTTTATTGTACGTTTCCACGTGGGTTAGACCTTCCACCGCGGCTATGTGTCTTGTCCTTGACCAAGACACATTTTCCACATTTGCTTAGTACTGGTTCTACCCAGGATGACTTCGAGCGTAATTTGTCTAAGTTGTAAGAACTTGTTTCACAATCGAGGTAAAATAAATACGTTTAAACTTAACTTTTCACATTTGTATTGTAATAGTTTCAATGTGTACTTCACATGTACTAGGTTTCATTTGCAGTATATACTTTTGTGTTTGTATTTTGAAGTATTACTTAGTTTTGAAACTACAGAGGAATGTCTTTATCATGAAGTATTGGATTCAGTATATACAAGTTTATCAAGCAAGTGTGCAATTCTATGTTAATGGATTATGAAATAAATCGAAATGGGTTAAATTGGGTAACTAATGTAAACAAATTAGTATCTTTGTAAGGCTTCACCATGTTTGGCCCAAACAAGGTGTTTGAAATTAAAACTGTATTCGTTTAAGTATTTTTTAAACAAAGACTAAATAACACTTTTGTTAAAAAATGGGATTCCAGGTTAAGCGAATCGAGTAGGCTCGTTTTTTAATACTATTTCAGCTTTTCGTTGATTTTTAATTTGACTTTTAGTGTGCAATTAAATTGACTGCAGAATATACAATTTACATAGTTAGCTTTATAGTACCTGCAAGAACCACCCATGCCCATCCGCGATCGATTGGAGCCCGAGTGTCCTGGCCTGCATCCTCGTGTGATGCTCCTTCGATAAATGGTTCTTTTTCTTTTTCCGACTCCTGCTCATTTCTCACACATCCAGACTCACCATTATCCCCCGTGTCTGTTTCTCTATTATCGGTGTTAGTCGATTCATTTTCTACATTTACTTCCCCCTTTCCTTCGGCCATATCGTTATTTTTATGACTTATTGCCCTACTCCCGGTTGTTATTGCGTTATTGTGTTGCTTTTTAAGTGCTTTGCGTCATTAATTTTAATTCATTCTTTCGGATGTTCTTCGTATTTATTCTTTCCCAAAAGACATCGATGCATTTTTGGTTATTGAACTAATCTTAAACAGTCTACCGTTTCTGAAAGAAATTGAAAATATATAGTAAATGTTAAAATGTGTATATTTAGCACAAATGGGGACGAATTTAAATATATAGACTTTATCAATGTATGCAGTGTACTCTCTAAATGGTAAAATCTGTATTACGCTCTCTCTCTTGACATTATATAAGTTGACCACTTCTGTCAAACAAGGAGCACACTGGTATTTATGAAATGGTTAATCACATTCAAAATAAAGCGTTTACAAATGGTATTATTGACTGCCACGATGGAACATTCATCGTATTCTGTATGTAGATCGGAACAGGATACTAGTAATTCATTTTACCAGTCTTGGAAGACCATACATGTATTTTTGGTAATTTTGAAGATATGACAGCTTTAAGATGCGTAGTGATACATTGAAACGGTCTGTGAGACTGGCCAAGTCTCAAGAAGATGGCAATCTGGTCGAGGTATTTTTTTTCTGAATATTTAATGAACTAGTGTTCTTTCGACACAATACACATTAATGTTACTAGTAAACACGATACAAATGATACAAAAGTGAATGTGTCTTTCTGGAGAACAGTGCAAAAAGAAACTTACTTGTGAAATGTAAACATGAGAAAATGTTGTTCAGTGACTAATAATATAGGGCGTCGTTCATTACTCGTTATCGATAACATTCAATCGATTTGGTGATCTTACTTCTTGGAATCGTAGGTGGTACCCCTCGTGCTTGCAACAGGTTATCACCCGTTCAAGGACGTGATATCAATTATAGGACACGTGGTGGGGTATTATTTACATTTCATGTTGCTATTTTTATTGATCACACTGCCTGTCATCAATGTTATATTTGCATATTATAATTGCCTCATCCGCTGATAAGCCTAATGTTGTTTTTTTTTCAGTAAATATTAACATAGCTTTTTAAGTTATAACAAGTGATATAGTCGAATATAGGTGTTGTATCATTTATCTTCACCATACTATTAATCATTAGAAATAGAGGTACATATAAAAACAAACTGTCGTATTAGTGGTATAATAATCACATCAACGACAATAGCAGTAAGTGTCATAGTAGTAGTAGTAGTAGTAGTAGTAGTAGTAGTAGTAGTAGTAGAAGTAGTAGAATAATTATATGTAGTAACAGTAGTGATAGCAGTAGTAATAGTAGTTGAAATATTACTAACAGTGTTAATAATAGTTGTAGTAATGAGATATAATCAGATACCTTGGTAACAGTTGTAGAAGCTACAACAGAACGTGTTAGATTTTAGAGATGCTTAAAATACCATTACAGAAAATAATGTCCGCACATAGCTCATTTGTTTTACGTTATATAAAACAAACATTGCACCATCGAGGATCACTACAGTATGTAACTCCGCAACATACCCACACTGTACCCACATTTAAAACACAGATGACCTTCCCGTAACGTATCTGCTATCTTTATAGTTGCGGTTCGTTATCGCTTAAATTTACACTACATTTCACAACAACGCCGAAACTTACTGAAATATACAGATATGGTGAAGGTTGAGATGAGCGTAATCTGCCTGTGTAAACATATTATACTAAATTATCGTACGCAATGTCCTCTCGAAGAAAAAAAAATGTCAATATGTTCGTTTTATAGGTCAACTCAAACGTCTTGAAGTATTCGGTTTGTGAAACGTCTCAAGAGAACCTCGTTAATCTAGCTTTGTAAAGGAACATACAACAATATTGAAATCAATGTCCCTTGTCTTCGTGCAACAAATTAATGACCTATCCGTTGGTTTTGGAGAGGCTGTAAAAAGTCATTTTGATGAGTATCAAGTATACACAACATCATATATAATCGACAATGACCAGAATCGACTGCACAATCGTCTTATCCAGCCGCAAATCTACCTTTGCTGTCCGATGGCTACATAATCTTCAGTTGTTACCAGACAAAATGCTAGGTGCAACGAAAAACCTATACTGACTGACTGACTGACTGATATTAATTTAATTAAGTGGTAAGCCAATCTTCACTCTACGTGGTTGACTTGTATAAATTATATGGCTGCATACAGTTAAAAATTCTTCAATTTGCAATGAATCACCATTTGAATTAAGAAATTAAAACAGCCACCTTTAAAAAAAAAACAAGAACTGTCGGAGGGACAGTGCGCTCGACAATTTCGATGCTGTTCTAAAACAACCGCATTTTCAGGAAATAATTATTGCTTGTCTGTTGAAAATAAATTAGCAAAATAATTCACCAACATTATTTATTTCATTATCAACAGTTATAGTGTTTTTTTAAACAACAAAGTGAATGGATGGCTCGTACTTTCTTAATTTTATTTAATTCAGCATTTGTCATTTTTTTCACTTTAAAATTACTTTATAAATACATTAACCATTGCTGACAAATAACCCCAATAGGTGTGCCAATAACTTACTTAAGGTACATCATGTAGGTATAATAACCCTAAATACTTCAATTGCATGACTAGAATAATATAAGTTGGTCAAGCAATACTTATATTAAACAAATTAAACACTGCCTGAAATAATTCCAGCAAGAATTTAAAATGTAGTGTAAGCTATAGTTAAGATGATCTTTTGTTTCAAAATTAGTTTGTCAATGTTATACATATGCGATACAAGTATACATTATGTTCAAATCATATGGTAATATACCAGTTCTTGTTAACAGATCTTTAGTCTTGTAACAACACATACAGTTTATCAATGCTTGATATCCTTCTACATTCTAAGTTGTTCAGTTTTATTTTTATATACATTGACAGGAAAAAGAAAGTATACATTTTGTTTTTTGAAATTATTTCAAGTTTATTCGTGTGATGGAAAATGAACTGATTTTTTCTTATTGTTTTGCTTTGAAACATATTAAATGTTTGTTTTTTGATTCAACAAAATGATGAAATATAGATATACAAAATTTATATGCAATACATTTATTGTTCCTTGACCTGTCGACGTTTATAGGCATGTATGCCTTCTTTTTCCTTTCACTGTATATAAAATATAGGCCACTTACTTCACATATGAAAGAAATATTTCGGTACCAGTTGATGAATATGGATCTACAATTGAAATAATATTGTACCAGCATGCACAGCTGGATACCCTTTCATGAAAATTGACACTTTTTTTTTAAAGAAAATTAAACTATCATGAAAATGAAAAAAATAAATTTAAGAAAATAGAAATACCAAAAAAATATCAAACCTGAAAAGATGTCCCTTTATGTCAACGATCTAAGCTCAACGCCTTGTACTTCAAACTTTAACCTGTTAAAAAAACAAAATTTCTAAGTCCAAAAGAGTCATATCTCCGTGAAAATGCAACCCAGAGTTATGGTTCTCATCTCTATGCGTTCCGTTGATGTTACTGAACACGCGTGAAGTTTCATCCATATCTACGGATAGGTTAATGAAATATGTACCTGCTCAAAAACTTTAACCTGCTAAAAAAACTTTAATCAGATTGTCTAAGTCTGAAAGGGTCATAATTCTGCCAAAATGCATCCCAGAGTTGTGTTTTTTGTCTCTCTATGTTCCATTGATGATACTGAACAAACATGTGAAGTTTTATTTATATGAAATGAGTGGTTGCATAGATATCTTACCTGATAAAAAGACGTTAACCTGAAAAAGTAAGTCCTATAAGGGCCATTTCAGTGTCAAAATGCAACCCAGAGTTATGGTTCTTGTCTCTGTGTGTTCCATTGATGATGCTGATCACATATGTAAAGTTAAAGTTAATGAAATGAGTGGTTGCATAGATATCTTACCTGATAAAAAACTTTAACCTGAAAAACCAACGACGACGCCGGGGCGAGTACAATAGCCCCCCGCCCCCCTATTCTATTCTATTCTATCCTATTCTATGAATAGTCGAGCTATAAACGATAAATGAAATAGACACATTTTCAAACAAATACTCGAAAGTGTGTGCGTTTGGTGATTATAATCTCGGTGTAAACAAATTAAAGATTATAGACTAAGACTTGAAACTTTAATATCTTGTTTTTTTGTCACATATCAAAGTTACATCAAAATAAAATCATGTAAATACTATACAACTTCTCTACCCGTCAGTTTATTCAGACCTACACGACTGTCGCTTTATCGATTTGTTACTAAACAAAAATAAACATAAGAATTATAGGGTTACTATGGTAACAAAAATACACGTTTCCTGAAAGGGCACCTCCCAAGGTACAGTATGACCAAGTTTTATCAAAATTGAGTCAGCTAGTTTCTTCAGAAAGAATATTATCTGCCTTTCTTGATATGCACATACAGGTATGTAAATATTGATATTCGGACAAAAACAACGCAACGTTAGTAGTGTTTTTAAGGTAACAATACAGACACTTTTTCAATATAGATTGTTCTGTGGTTGCAGAGGAGGAATCGTTTAAGATTTGATTAAGATAAAAAAAATGTGGGGGACACCTTGCGGCCATCTTTGATGACCATCTATAGAGATGTAAATTCACGATTCAAACATGACAATGCTTTCAAAATACATCAATAATGTCATTCAAATAAAAAAAATAGCATTAAAATAAGGAAAAGGCATTTATAAAGAAGAAGAAATAAGGATTATTTATAACCGCCATTATGCGACTTCTCCAGGGAAGCATTTCCTGTTTCCAATGGTGGTAGTATGCCTAGACATAATCATTTGAGACGCTTGCTTTTCTTAAAGACAAACGTCTTGAAAGGTTCGACCAGAAATAAAAATATAATGGTTACCTGATAAAGTGTCTTATTGGTTAATTCAAACAATCGGACTACCTCGGAGATTTCCATAATATTTCAAAATATTATTGTTTCGATGTTTATTTCTACATTCAAATTTTATATTAGATATTTTCAATCTATCAAACATCTTGTACACGATAACAGTTGGAATATATATATATATATATATATATATATATATATTTAAGTTTTATGAAAACATAATCATTGCAGAAATGTGTTTGTTTCAGCCAATCAGATCTTACTTCTTGATTCAAACGTTTCTTCTGCACAACGATGCTTGTCTCTTAGAAGAGGAAGCGTCGCAAATGATCAAGACTAGAATGACCACTATCAAAAACATAAACTTTTCTGAAAGGGTACCACCAAAGGTACACTGCAGCCAAGTTAAATTGAATTTGTGTAACTTATTTTAGAGAAGATGGTTTTTTAAAAGTGTTCCTGTGTGGGCATATGTAAATATAGATCGAACCCTGGAGTCATTTTGTTTGATGCTACTACAAAAAAAATAACAACATCGCAATTTTGGTAGAGTGTCACTAGGACAAGGAATGAGATCAGTTAAGTCCTTGACTAGGATAACAATTTAGCAGAGGTTTAAAAGGAGATGTAAGTCATTTAAAATTTCAAAATAATACAAAGGAGTAGGTTCCTGCATGGCGACCATCCTGGATGACAACTGTCGAAAACAATATGAAAGGGCACTGTCAAGATACATTGCGGCTATGTTTTTTTTTTAATTAAGTCCGTAGTTTCAGATAAATAGATTTTAAGTTTTCCCTATATAAGTATATATCCAAATTACAGAACCCTACCTGTCATCTTGTTTGACGCTCGGGCACATAAAAAATTCAATTATAATTTTCTGAAAATGGTTCGGTGGTTTCAGAACAGAATTTTTATTATATTATTAATTTTGTCTATCATGTTTTTCTTTTCATATTTTACATTACCATTGTTATCCAATTTAATTTTAAAATTTCTTATTTCCTACTATCATTTGCAATTACGAAGTCTTCATTTTGTATAAGAATGTTTAAATTGTATGTTGATTTACTTGGAGTAAAGATATCTAAAAATGTATATTCTGTTTCATTAATTAGTAATTTTGCCGTAGATCATGTTATTATATTCGTGAACTACATGTATAAGGGATATATAAGTGTTTGCTTGATTGCGAACAGCTGACTTATATTTGGCTACAGAAAATTGATAAGTTCAACTGATTTTTTACTGAAACTACTCTACATTTTTGGTTCTACATTAGAAATATTGATATGTATTCACCCATTTTAGGCGAAATACCGGACACGACCGTATTTTTCGCCATCTTTATTTTCATAACTGTCCAGAGTCTAGACGACTCCAACTACTGCATATCTAGGTATTGTCCCTCCAACACTGACCGACCATGTATTACTGCATATAGGTCGACTGATACAATATAATTGTATCAAATACATCCACTGTTTCATACAAAGGCCTACCAGAAATGACATTTACACTGTACATGCATTATAAAACAAGGAAAAACACATTCATTTGATTGGTAACATAAAGTCTAATTCTGGCCAAAGAAAGCCAAACTTCCCATGTGTAAACTGTAGTATGCACCAAGTCACGCAAGACTAGATGTATAGCTTGCGATGATTGTGGCCAGTGGATGCACAAATCATGTATAAACCTGACTACAGTAGAACTTCGCACACTTTGAAAGAGTGGGAAAAGTTTGACATGTCCATGATGCCTGAAGCAAAATACTTTAAGCATATTATATTTGGTGGAAGAGGCTGTTGCTGACAACAACCTGTCTATAATAAAAACTGGTCCGTTCGACAGTATACTAGGTCTCAATGTCAACAAGCACAGAGTCTGCCTGACGTAATCTTAATTAAGTCTCGATTGGCGCCAAGGTATTACACACATACAAAAATCCTCCCAAAAACCAAGTTTCAAGAAAAGTATAAGTAAATGCCATAACCTGAGAATATTGGTAATAAACTTTTAAAACATACGACGAAAAGATGGCCTTTTTGAGGCCATAATTGAAGCCATTGATATTATCATTATAGGCACAGAAACATGGCTTGACAGCAACATCAAGGTATCATAATACTACCTAACCAGCCAGTCTTCGGTATATACCCGACTCTCACTATACCAACCGAGTAAATAAACAATGTTGGACACTGTAGCAGACAACAACTTTGAACAAATTGTAGACTTCCCGACAATGAAAGGTAACACACTCGACATCACCTTGACTGCTCATCCAAGACTCAGGCAGAGATGCAAAACAACGCCATTTATTGTGACAGTGACCACGAGATTGTCATTTTCGATATGATCTCTGCTGCAAGAAGGCATAGACCTATAAGCAGAAAGATCTTCCTTCCGCTTAAGGAAAACATTTATTCAGGGAAATAAAGTTGATCCCACCAATCTGAGGTTGACACAATCGAATACTGCAATGATAAAGACATCACATCGAGCAACGTAAAATAGAGAATCACCGAAACGAACGAGAAAAGAGTCCCATCACAAACGGCCACAACTCATTACACTACCTCTTGAATGAATACAGAAGTCAAGACAGACATACTAAGAAAACAGATTGTAAACCTGTGATATTTGAAAGTATTATGCTTATTGTAAATAAAGGTTTGGGAGATGGAATATTTTCACATATATGGAAACAGGCAAAGATAAAATCATTCTATAAAAGTGGTCGAAAGGATGACGTGAATAATTATCGTCCTATATCTATTTTGCCAACATTACCAAAACAAATTATTCATATTGATTTGATGACATTTATAAATAAGTATAACTATTTGCATAAAACACAAAGTGGTTTTAGGGAAGCTCATATAACTGAATCTACATTATTTCGTATTATTGATAAATGGCTAACGGCAATTAACGATGGAAAATAAGCACTTGTCATGGACAGCTTCAATTCCAAGGTTTTGGCAAGTGGTATTATGTAGTATTTGCTAATTTTCTTTCATATAAATAACAACAAATCACCCATATGCTATAATTAGACGAGCGGTTAAATGAGATACAGTGCTATGTATCTGAGGAATACAAGAGGGTAAAGAAATGCAACAGATTACTTTTGCTCTTTTAAACAAAAGATTTTTTCTCTTATTTCTAATGTTGAGAAATAACCAAGAGTACACGAACCGGCTCGCCCAGGAAAATAACATATAATCTGGATTTTAGTACGGGAAAGCTATGGAAACCTGAACCCGAAATAGTTTTAAGAAATGAAACAAGAGGCACAAAAGGGACCGTGTAACAAAACAACTTCAGTGAGTAAAGTTGTTTCTACCATTGAAATGTTTCGATGACCATAAAGTAATGTCTCTCTTTTTTTATATCTTCTTCGCCGAATCTGAGAATCTGGATAATTAATGTGCGCATCTAAATACATTGGCGGAAGTACAGTCGAAAGTAATCGAGTCAATTACGGAATTACAAAAATATAAACAAAAGTTAAAAGCTCGGACCGCTCGTTTAAGAAATACACATTTCGATCGAAGTTGTTTATTTTCTCGCTTTTTTTTCATTTTGGAATGGTTTTAGCAATACTATAAACACATTTAATTCCAATCATTTTTGTTATTATCAAAATTTGTGCATTTCGGAAGTTAAATGAGGCTTTAAAATTATAAAAAAAACTATTTTTCATACTTTTTCTAGTCTAGAGTTGTTATCGTTCACTATTGTTTTTATCTTATTACTGTTAATGTGTTAACCAATGGATACGGCTTTTACGTATGAATGAGTCCAAAACAGTGTTATTTGATGCTTTATGCATGTAGCTCAGACACAACAGGATGGGTTACTTGGACCACCAGCTTTAAACATTACTCTTTCAATTTGGTTTTGCTTGGATCTCACAAGATATAGGAGATGAAAATTTCCTTGTTCGTACATTTCAGCAAGGTATTACGGACAATGCTTTACACAACTTGTGCTCAGAAATTTCTGAATCAAGTAAGGCTTTTCACTATCAATCGTTTTAAAACTCAGCTTGATTAGTAAAATATCTGCCACTTAATACCAGTTATCCGTTAAAACACAAAATAGCACTTTCTACATTACTTTGCGATATGCATTCATTATGTGTTGAAACTGGGAGACGTTCTAATGTCCCTTATGAAAGTAGACAGTGTATTTTATTATAATTCACATGTAATTGATGATGAATTCATGTAATTGTACCTTCTAGCAAGATCTGCGTGAACAATATCTTACAAATATTATAAACAATTATAATTGGTTGCTTTCCATTTATGTGCAATAGATAGAATAATGGCCAGCACGCCTGATATGTAGGACAGGCTTCCCATCAGGTGATAAGATAGGATGTAATCGCCCGTGGTGTCACGGAGAAGACCTGTAAGTAACCACATACAGACACCACGATTAAAGGGCGGCATAATGAATAAAAGCTGGTAGCACTGGAAAATAGTCACTTACACTGAAACCTCTATAATCACTGGAATCAAAGCTTGACGGCAGAAGCGTATCTTGCTAAATGGCTCAATGACCCGGACCTGCATATATATTTTCAGAGGCAATATTTTAACAAATTCAAAAATTGTAAAATAAATTAGGTTCAAAATATGTTAAATTATGTCTCATATATATGTTAAACGTACCAGAGCCATTATACACACAACAATTTTTCGGGAGGGGTTCCGAGCCCCCCCCCCCCCCCGCCCCCTCTTCTTTGGGCCTGCACACAACGTTAAGGCTAGCCACGCCCCTATAAGGGAGAACTTTTATAACATTTAAAAGTGATACATTTGATTTTGTTGAAGCTTGGTGGATATATTTTTTAATGTACTATCCAAAAAAAACTTTTTGAAAATGTAAAATTCAAATTTTCCTCCAGTTGTGATTGAAAGCTGTATCATTGAATAGGAACGCTAAATAATGATCCAAACTTTTCAAAAGCATATGCGTAATACATCATACTTCTGAAAAATGTCATTAGTAACTACACTATTTTTTTTTTAATTAGAAAACAAATTATTTCACTTTTGACTATCCTAGAAAAAATATTTTGGAATTGGCACAACCAACCCTTTCCTCAGCCTTTTTGTTTATTCTTATTTGTCCGGCATTAGTGTCCGGCTATTGAATTGGTGTTTGTAACGCTGTCCTTTCTATCAATCCAGGCAATGAACTTGTGGCAATTTAGGTTATAACATCATGAGTCACTTTTCTAATAACATGAATAAATAACAACAGTTCTGTTGTTCTCCGCAGTTAGTGATATTAAACCTAAGCTCCATCTTAAATCAACATATTTCATATATGTAATGCATTTTAAAAGTTTTAACAATAGTTCCGACGTATAACAAAATGTCGCTGTCGTTGATTAAGTTTTCATAGCCAATCTTATGAAAACGTGTAAACAACGTAACTATTCGACAAAAGCAATGACCTCGAATGGAGTGGGCATGTGTGTTGGAAGTTTTTATTTACCCTCGCAGCTTTGCTCTAGGCATTTTGGCGAGCAATACAAAGATGATTATGAAGCTAATGGACAGAATCGGCAAGTTTAGCTTACGTCTCCCGGTGCTGCACCACTGGCTGGATCAGAACAAGATGATTATGTAGATTCGTCTATTATGTTGATTCGTTGATTCTTGATGATGAAAATGTAGTTTCTGGAAGATGATGATTCATTGAAGATGATGTTTATTTCCTAGTTGGTTCAGGAACAGACATAGTCTATGTCTCTGGTTCAGGTACCCGTCGCTTAACTCCTAAGGTGGGTATCACCATGATGCTGTATTGATGGTTGTGCTTTGATGGTTGGTAAACACAAAAACGATCCTGTTTAGGGTCACGTTAAAAACATATTATATACAATGTTCGGTGAGCAATCTGCCGGGGAAAAATGGTCTACATGTAGAAGTGTAGAAGATCATTAAAACTAGTTCCACTTTGAAGACTGGAGCTATCCAGTAGACGTCCGTCCTGCTCGGCAGCTGCTCGAAGAGCGGGCCTACACTTGTATCACTATATACCGACTGTATCGCACGAGTTGGCTCGTGCTCTATACCATTGACTGAACATTACACGTATATGTATTCATTTGCTTTTAACCCATAATAAATACATATCATCATAGTCTCTCTGTGAACGTCACGACAAGTTTATTTGCCATAGAATACAATTATATTCTTACTCGTTTAAGGTTTATCATAGTGGCTGGGCTGCAACTGGTATCAATACTGTGTCCCTACCAAATTCAGGAAAACGTATCTGGAAAAAAAGTCATAAAATATAAGCAATTCACATATATACAATAACCATGGTGGGATAACCAGTGCAACACCCTTAAAAGGGAGAAAACTCGTTTTCTTCGACAGTTCCGTGTTTCAAATGATAGACATGATTTAATGAAATATAAAATATCGAAAAACAAATTTAAATCGTTGTGTAAAAATAAAAAGGATTCCCATTGCAAAGCTAAACGAAAGTTGTTAATTGACTCAAGAAAAGATGCTAAACAATTCTGGAACGTTTTGAAAAAAGGTAATAGTAAAGCTAATGTAGATTCATTGATAACATGTTATGAATGGCATGACTATTTTAAATCCCGTTTAAATCCTATTGTTGTTGAAAATAATATTAATGAAGATGATTATTTCTTGGCCAATGTAAATCATGATAGTTTTAATTGTGATGAACTTAATTTACCAATTTCAGACTTAGAAATTATGCAAAGTATAAATCATTTACGTGCAAACCGTTCACCTGGACCTGACGGTGTATGCTTAGAAATGTATAAACACACTATTCATGTTATTTTTCCTTTTTTAAATGCTGTTTTTTTAATGAAATATTTGAAAATGGAGACTTTCCTAAACAATGGAGTCAAGGTATTATTACTCCGATACATAAAAAGGGTTCCAAATCGGACCCAAATAATTACCGCAGTATTTCTTTAATAGATTCATTATGTAAGGTATTTGTTAATATACTAACTATTCGTCTTACCAAATGGTGTGGTAACTATAACGTCATTGATGAATCTCAGGCAGGATTTAGAAAAGGCTATTCAACAACAGATAATATTTTTACATTAATGTCATTGATTCAGAAATACTTATCCAAGAAAAAGGGCAGGTTTTACTGTATATTTATAGATTTTGCTAAAGCTTTTGATAGTATTCAGCATCAAAAATTATGGGATGCATTTGCTAGAAATAATTTAAATGGTAACTTTCTAATTATTATCAAATCTATGTATGCAAAACTTAAATCATGTGTTAAAGTTCATGACAGACTGACAGGTTTCTTCAGCTGTAATACTGGAACAAGACAGGGATGATAATACTTTCCGCAGAGCCGTTTTTTAGTTATAATTCGTTTTATTGTTATAAAATCTTTAAAATACAACTTAAATTGATAAAACTCCCAGATATGTCTTAAAACATGTTTATAAACGATTAAAAATCGATTTTATATGATTTGCACCAAAAATGTGTGTTTTGTAGGCCCTTTCCGTACGGAAAAGCCCTTTCCGGTGTTTAGTCATACCGTGTATTCGGAATATCTTTGTTATTTTCCATGTAGGGCTCAGAGATTTTTGTTGGTTTTTTTTTTGGTAAATATATTGCTAGATCTGTAAACATGCTCGCAGTAAGATTTTCAAAGCTTTATTTGATGAAGCAGATACGTCTGATTAACAAAGACATAACCAGAAGGAGCTGCCATGTGTTGTCTGTGATGCAAAATAGGAGGGTATGCAGAAAGCAACTTGGATTCCCCGAGAAGTTTCAGCCAAGTATTCCAGAATTAGGTAATAAATATGTGATGCAACATGTCTACAACCACATAATATCATCATCTTAGGTCATTGTATCACTATTTATGTAAATAACGCGAATAGTCTGATGATTGATCGCTTTAAATTACCACTAACCCATCACTATTATCTAAAATCAGCAGTGCTCCTGGAATAATGTTGTCTTCGACTCGGACATTCGTCAGGTCTACAGCAGCAAGAAACTGTATATATGTATAATCACTTCTTGAATTTCTGATCAAACGATGGTTGTCATTGACTCAGACATTCGCCTAGTCTACAGCAGCCATAATCCGAGACTTCTCTGACCCTAATAGCCTTTTTTTTTTTTTTTGCTGCAAAATGAAATGTCAAAAATCGTAAAAAAAGCTGTGTAAAGGTCAGAGAAGGCTCGGACTACAGCAGCCAGAAACTGTATATATGTATGATTGCTCTTGGAATTACTGATCACACCATGGTTGTCGCCGACTCAGACATTCACCCGGTCTACAGCAGCCAGAAACTATGCATAATCTTCCAATTCTCCAAGACAAACTGGAACTCCATCAAGGCTGACTGCAACAACATCTCTTCCACCATTAATAACAACCATCTATCTACATCAGACATCAAAGAATTATGGACCTCATTCAAAACAGAACTGTTAAGTTTCATCTACAAACAAATATTTTCCAAGACCTGTGGAAATCAACAGTCGCTTATAAAACCCTGGGTGAACAGCAAGCTTCTGAAGAAGAAAGCTCTACAAGTACAACACAACAGCTGGTCAAAATACAGGCACTTCCAAAATGAATGCAAGTGAAAATTTAGAGCTGCAGAATAGAACCACATCAACAAGGTGATTGAAGATGGACTCCAGGTCAACAAATCTAAACTGTTCTGGAAATATTTCAAATTAAAAAAAACCAGGACAACATCAGCATAGCCCCACTGAAATAAAATGCAAATTTAATCTCTGATGCCAGAGCAAAAGCTAGTAATCTTAGTAAAACAACTCCTTTACCATAGATAATGATCCAAACCTACAAAACAAACACTAAAAACTAAAAAGAACTTACCAACCATTCAACATCTACATATCAGTACTAAAGAAATCCCAAAATAACTGGAGAACCTTAATACAAAGAAGGCATTGGACCCAGACTGCATCCCTCATAATATAGTCTTGAAGACCTTCGTCAAAGAAATCTCTCCAAGCCTGCACAATATCTACCAACTTTCCATAGATACAGACAAACTTCCATCCGACTGGCGAAATGCATTCATCTCCCCTGTATTCAAGAAAGGCAACGGACACCTTGCAGAGAACTACCTCCTTACCATGTAAAATCCTAAAACATATCATCTGTAGCCATATCATGAAATATTTCGTCTCTCTTAACAAAATAGATGATGGATGTTGTCTGTAAAGTCGAGCACTCCAAGAGTATCAGGAAAGAGTCTGGTGTTCCACAAGGCACAGTGTTGTGACTGTTTATCTTCCTGTGTCACATCAACGACTTTCCTGAGGATCATACCTTACTCCAAAATGACCTTCATTAAGTAGAAGGTGGGGGTTGAAGGGTAATTTCCCCTGATTTCATTAGGTGCCTAAACAGTGATATTATTACAAACTGAGTGTAGGCATTATTTTGTTGCTGAACTGGCCTGATTGGATATATGAATATCAGAATGCTGGCTTGTGAATCATGATAAATGTCACTATTTGACCATGTGTGCACTTTAGCATCTGCAGTTTTCAAATAATCTTCATAACACTTACACAGTAGTTATATAACCACAATATTTCGAGAATTTCTTGAACTGATCAAATCAGATAATAAATGTCAGAATTAATGGGATCATAAAATGAGTTATTTTGTGTTGTGTGCACTCTAGCACATGCAGTTTTCATTGTATCCCAGTGTTTTCCCTCACACTTTGAAATAGAGCGACTGTCCACCCATATAACATCCCATTTGTGCAATAACATACCAAGTGTATATGAAGTAAGAAGGCACTTGGTACCTTTTTGCACCAATAAGACTTAATAGGCAGATTGGATAATTTTTAGGGACATTTGAATAGAAAGAGTGGCAAAAATGCAAAATTTGAGAGATATGAAAAACACTGGATCCTCATCAGACATACGCAGTAGTTGTATACAGCCATAATACAAAATTTACAATTTCTTTACAAATCATTGTACATAATTTGGTGGTTAATATCTTGAAATTTAATGGGTGCTAGGGAATCAATAGGTACACCAGCATAACTCACCATGTCAAGCAGATTAGTCTTACTTTTGAATTATTTTTATTTTAGTTAGTTTACAACTTGCATATTTACAGTGCCTGTTAGTGTGATTTATAAACTTAGTTACATAATTCCCTATATACTGGTTAATGTGACTGACTGACTTCTGTTCCAGTTTGTCGCTTCAAGAGTCATTATGAGAATTGGTCTTACCTGCAATATGAGGATCTGGTGGCTTTGATACAGAATGGAGATATACTATTGATAGATGTCCGAGATGCCAAGGAGATTAAGGAACAGGGAGAGTTTCCAGGGGCTGTCATCAACATTCCAGGTACATATTGTAATATATATATTTCAGATCCTGGAATAGGTAGCTGTCCTTGATTCACAAATACAGAGAGCTTCTGTGACAGAATCTTACAATTTCAGCAACTGAGAAAACTTGAATACATGGTTGTTTTACCTTATTTTAAGCGATGACCGATAATCAGCTTCATCCATATTTTTTCCCCAATTGATGCCCAAAATTTTTCCAAACTGACAAAAATACAACACAAAAAAAACAGTAGTATAATATGAAGTTTTATTATAATATTTGATAATTAAAGGTTAGAATATGTTCATGCTAGTGTTGTGATCTTTAGATTGGTAAACCCTTAAAAAAATCCCAGTTTACATTCAGTGGTGCTGATTTTCCCAATCTTGAAGGCTTGGGCTGTAACCAAATTTCCATGAAAAAAAAACAGTTGATGAATCAATAGGCAACTTAAATAGGTATATTCCCAACATTGTAAGGCTGAACCAGGATTTTTCATCATTTACACATTTTTAGCTCGACTATTCGTTGAATAGGGGGGCTATTGTACTCGCGTCAACATTGGTTTTTCAGGTTAAAGTTTTTTATCAGGAAAGATATCGATGCAACCACTCATTTGATATTAATGAAACTTCACATGTGTTCAGCATCATCAGTGGAATACAAAGAGACAAAAAACATAACTCTAGGTTGCATTTTGACACAGTTATGGCTCTTTTATTACTTAATTTTTCAGGTTAAAGTTTTTATCTGGTAAGAGATGCGACCATTCATTTGATATGAATGAAACTCACATTTGTGTTTATCAATGGAACACAGAGAGATAAGAACTATAGCTCTGGGTTGCACTTTGGCAGAGTCATGGGCCTTTTTGGAAATTTTTTTAGGTTAATGTTTTTTATCAGGTAAGATATCTATGCTACCACTTATTAAATATAAATGAAACTTCACATGTGTGTTCAGCATCATCAGTAGAATGCACAGAGATAAGAATCATAACTCTGGGTTGCATTTTGGCAGAAGTATGGCCCTTTTAGACTTAAAAAAAAACTGGTTAAAGTTTTTTAGCAGGTTAATGTTTTTGAGCTGGTACATATTTCATCAACCTATCATTGGATATGGATGAAACTTCACATGTGTGTTTAGTATTATCAGCGGAATCAGCGGAATTGACAGAGGAACCATAACTCTGGGTTGAATTTTGAGTTATGGCCCTTTTGGACTTAGAATTTTTTAGCAGGTTGAAGTTTGCAGTACAAGGCATTGAGCTTAGATGTTTGACAAATAGGGTCAATTTTTCATGTTTTACTTATTTAGTTAATTTTTTTTTCATAGTCATGAAAGTTTGATTTTCTGTAATAAAAAATCTTCATTTTTATGAAAGTGTATCTAGCTGTAATAAACTGTGCATGCTGGTACACGATTATTTAAACTATAGATCTATTTTCATGAACTGGTATCGAAATAATGCCTCTGATGTGAAGTTAGTGGCCTATATTGTATATGTATGTATAAAACGGAACAACTTAGAAGGTAGAAGGATATCCAGCATTGATAAACAGTATGTGTTAGTACAAGACTATAGATCCATTAACAAGAACTGGTATATTACCATATGATTTGTAGGTAGTGCATAATTGTACCGCATAATGCAAAACATTAATAAACTAATCTTGAAACAGAAAATCATCCCAACTATAGCTTACACTATATTTTAAATTTTTGCTGGAAATATTTCAGGTAATATTTAATTTGTATATTAGTATTGCTTGACCAACTTATATTATTCTAGTCATGCTATTGAAGTATTTAAGGTTATTATATGTACATGGTGTGCCTTAAGTAAGGTATTGACACACCTATTGGGGTTATTTGTCAGCAATGGTTAATGAACATATAAAGCAATTTTAAAGTTTGAAAGACAAATGTAACAAATGACAAATGCTGGAATAAATGATATTAAGGCAATATGAGCCGTCCATTCAATTTATTGTTTTGAAAAAATAATAACTGTTTTTTTTTTAATTTCAGTCACCAAAAATATGGTGACCCATTTGATCACCCCGTAATAGGTCTGTGGGGGCCATCCCTCAACAAACCGTACAAATAATTTACATGCATGTTTTTATATATATTTTGTAAGTATGTATAACATGGAGCATATAAAAACCACAAAAAAACAATGCATATTATACAAGCTATATAAATGAGGAGTTTTTTTTATGTCATTACAATTATATAGAGGATCTCCACCAAAAAGATTGATTTTAACATTATTTTTAACATGATATATAATGTAGTTCTAAATTAATCAAAGACAAAAGTAGTAAGAAGAATAAGATATAATTATATTAAGAATAAATGATCAAGACAAACAAAAATTATTACAGAGATCTTTTCAATTCATACATTTGACTTTTCACCATGTAAAAGTAACGACATTTTTTTCCTGAAAACCCAGCCTTTAATATCACAAATAAAAGAATTATTATAGCATGTTTTTTTTCTACCAGGTATTCCAAACAGTTTAACAATACAAATTATTTGATAAAAAATTACAGTACAAAAAATAGCAATAAAAAAAGGGCAAAATATTTCTTTTGGAGGTGTGACTTTGCTTTTTCAAATGAGAACAAAAAAAGGAAAAGAGAGAACAGGGAACACATTTGGCAGTTTGTTTAAACATATTTCATTTAATTGATGATTGATCTAGGCAACAGTTATAAGTAACAGTTGATCCTGTTAAATTTTTTTTTTAAAAACCAAAACAAACAAGCAAAAGGAATTCAATTAAGTAACAATATTACTACAATAAAGATTCATATGCATTCCAGTATTTTTCAAATTTTACTAATGTATCTTTTTTTTTGCATTTAATTTTTCAATTTGGTATAAATATTTTATTTGTGGTTTGTAATTGTTGAAAACTGGTTGTCTTACATCTAACTTACACTTATAAATGTAATATTTTGCATGTAGTATTAATTTATTTAGAACACTGTCATATTTAATTGACCCAAAGATAATATCTTTCACAGACCATTTCGGTTGAACGTTTATATTTTTGTCAGTGCATAGAGTTTCAAAATTAGCCCAAAATGTTTTTGTATAATACACTCCCAAAAAAGATGCGTAATATTTTGTATATGCTGTTTACAAAAAGTGCAAGAACTATCGTCTTTTATCTTCACTTTTGTCAGTAAATAATATGGATGTTGGTGATACACTGGACCTATTAAGTTCATCATAAATAACTCGACAACCTTCTTTGTACTTGTTATAACAGAAACTATAAGTGGGCTGACAGGATTTTTTAGTTTTATTGCTAGGTGAGTAAACTTAAGAGTTTGAAGGTAAGTACGTACTGCGGCAATCATGCCTTCATATTCTATAAAATTTGAATTAACAGAAAATTTTTCTTTAAATGATCTAAAGGACAGAAGATTACCGTTTTCATTTATCAGATCATTGATCATTATTATACCTTTATCATACCATCTTTGTAAAAAACACTTGACTTTCCTATCTTAAGGTTATTGTTGTACCATAGAGGTTGAGTTAAAAATTGTTTCCATGACAATGGTTTTGTAGCAGATATTAATAAATTAAGACTTTCATAAACATCTTTCCAGAACAGATTGCCTATTTTATGTAAATTATTGTTCATAAAATCATTACCAAAAATTAACATCTTTGTGGTAAAGGGATACATTTGTTTATGGATTTTCATACATTTTTTTCCATCAAATAAAAGTTGTCTTATCCAAGTTAGTTTCAAAGAACATATGAACTGTTTAATATTAATCATTCTAAGTCTCCCATATTCATAGCTTTGAGTAACAACATTTCTTTTTATTTTGTCTGGGTAATTGTCCCACAGAAAACTGAAACACATATTTTGTAACAGTTTAACTTGATCTTCAGGCGGATTTGGTAATGAAGAAAATAGATGATTAAGTTTCGGTAAAGCTAAACTTTTTAAAACCGTTAAAATAATAACTGTTGACAAGGAAAATAGATAGTGTTGGTGAATTATTTTGTTAATTAAATTTTAACAGACAAGCAATAATGCATAATTTTACCACCCCTTAGTTTTAATTGTCTTCCATTTGGTACTTATTTCCTGAAAAAGCTTTTGTTTTAAAACAGTATCGAAATAGTTCAGTGCGCTGTCCCTCCAACAGCTCCTGTTAAATATCACAATGATGTGTCCAAACATATGTTTTTCACCATTATCACTGAAATTGCAGAAATCAAGGTAAAGTTTTGCTTAGTAAAGTGTTTTCTGTTATTGGGATCCACTAGGTGCAAGACACACCTAAACAGTCATATGCCATGTACAGATTACAATATATATTGTTTTTAATTTATAGCTTTGTATTGGATATTCTTTTTTTAAACACTTTTTTTAAAACACAAGTAAAACTGATTTTCGCTGAAACTGTCCTTATGGAAGCCACTGACTACTTCCCAACATATTCAAAGGTGGGAGACTAATGGCCCCAGAACAAAGTTAATGACTAATAATCTTAGAAACTGTGGTTAGGTGGGGATTCAACATCCCATGATGAGAGTGAGTTAGCTGGACCTGGCTCAGAATATTTAAAATAGTTTTCTTATACTTTTAATAAATATTTTTAGAAATGAATTGTTATTTTAAACTGTTTGTAGTGCCAGAACTTAAGAAAGCCTTGCAACTGCCTGAGGCAGATTTCAAGGATAAGTACAACTGTGATAAACCAACAACTAAAGACACCCATGTTGTGTTTGCCAGCTTCAGAGAAGTGAAAAGCAGTGCTGCCTTGGAGATAGCTCACAAACTTGGATACGCTAAGTAAGAGGGGTAACATCTGGGGTGATTTCAGTATATTAATGGTTGTATTTTATGGAGAACACATCAGTAGTATTGATTTGAATATATTAACAGTTGTATTTTATGGAGAACACACCAGACATATTGATTTGAATATATTAATGGTTGTATTGAAGGGTGAACACACTAAATGTATTGATTTGAGTATATACATGGTTGTATTTTATGGAGAACACAACAGAAGTATTGATTTTAGTATATTAATGGTTGTATTTTATGGAAAAGACACCAGATGTATTGATTTGAATATATTAATGATTGTATTTTATGGAGAACACACCAAAAGTATTGATTTGATTATATTAATGGTTGTATTTTATAGAGAACACACCAGATGTTTGGGGTTTAGTATTTTAATAGTTGTATTTTAGGGTGAACACACCAAATGTATTGATTTGAGTATATTTATTGTTGTATTTTATGAAGAACACACAAGATGTATTGATTTGATTATATTAATGGTTGTATTTTATGGAGAACACACTAAATGTATTGATTTAAATATATTTATGGTTGTTTTTTTTATGGAGAACACACCAGAAGTATTGATTTGAATGTATCAAAGGTTGTATTTTATGGAGAACACTAGATGTATTGATTTGAGTATATTAATGGTTGTATTTTATGGAGAGCACAGCAGATGTACTGATTTTAGTATGTTAATGGTTTTATTTTTCTGATTTTTGTCTCGCCACAACGAAAGAGAGACAAGATTAAGGTATTGCATATCCGGCGACGGCGACAGCGTGAAACATTTATATTTAGCTCCAACGTTAAGTTTTCGATTTTACACTTTTTCTCAACAAGTACAAGTGCTAGGACACACATAGTTACAACTGACACCCTGCATCACATTATATACTGCAGAAGCTGAGTGTGACCTACATTTCATGGTCCATTGACATTATTTGATGCTGAATTTTGCATTTACCTTCAACGTTAAGTTTTTCGTTTTACACTATTTCTCAACAAGTACAAGTGCACGGACACTCATACATAATGCAGATGCGGAGTACTTTATTATTTTTTTATTTTTATTTTTTTTTATTTTTTTTTTTTAACTTAGAAATACTTGTTAAAGTTTGTTTTTTAAATACATTTTACTTACAAATACTGGTTAGTTTTGTGTGCAACTACCATGAAGTTTATATCTAAAAAATCACTTAATGTATTTGATCGAACCATCACACAATATAACCTACAATATTTCTTAGTCATTAAACCTACTACATTAACCAAGTTAAATAACTCTTGCATGAATATAATATTTTAATTTTTTTCTCTCCTATGTGTGTATTAACAGTCAAAGTGGACACCGGGAGACATATCATTCCGCGGAATTCTTGTAGTATGTTAAGAGCTCTATTTTATGGAGAACACACCAGAAGTATTGATTTGAGCATATAATGGTTGTATTTTATGGAGAATACACTAGATGTATTGATTTGAGTATATATCAGTTGCTGAATTTTATGGAGTACACATTAGGTGTATTGATTTGAATATATGAATGGTTGTACTTTATGGAGAATACACCAGATGTATTGAGTTTAGTATATTAATGGTTGTATTTCCAGATGTATTGATTTAAGTATATAATGGTTGTATTTTATAGAAAACACAATAGATGTATTGACTTTAGTATATTAATTGTTGTATTTTACGGAGAACACATCAGATGCATTGATTTTAGTATGTTAATGGTTGTATTTTATGGAGAACACACTAGATGTATTGATTTGAGTATATTAATGGTTGTATTTTATTGGGGACACACCAGATGCATTAGTACTTTATTATTACACAAAGGGAATTTGACATAGTATTGGAGCAGGTTTGACTGAAGATTTTAAGTTAATGATTATTGAGTTCATTTTTATTTGACAGTTTTTCATGATGATTATTTACGGTAATTATTTGTATATTTTCACAGATCTAGACAGTACAAGAGCGGATATGAAGAATGGAGGGCTAAACAAAACATTGGAGCTAAGCCCACATGACGTGTTGTTCCAGTAGTGAAATTATTGTTTGGAAATATCGCATAGTTTAAGAAGGGATTCTGTGTATACTTTATTAGCAATTAGGGGGCAATAAAAATTTAAGTTTCTCAATTGTTTTGATTGGAGTTTATGTTAAAAATAGACAGTAATGCTTTGATCTCCTGTCTGTCTTCTTTTGAAAATAAACAACTGATCAACAGTCATTCATTTTGTAAAGAAAAAGAACTCCATTCAAAACTTGTACCTCATAAATTCATTCTAGTATTTTGTAGTATGTTATAGTATACTGTACATGCTTTTCATATAATATAAACAGATTTATTCCCTACCTTAGATTTGTGCACTTATATTGTAGTCATATGATGTATGTCGTTTTTTTCCATTACAACTGTGATGATTTGCAGTGTTAACATGGTAATATACAATGTTACAATAGCAAGCTGAATTGTAAACATGGCAAATTGCAGTGTTACCATGATGAGCTGAAGTGTAAACATGGTAAACTGCAGTGTTACCTTGTTGAGCTTCAGTGTCAACATGGCAAAATGTGATGTTACCATGGTGATCTGAAGTGTAAATATGACAAATTGTAGTGTAACCACAGTGAGCTGAAGTGTAAACATGACAGATTGCAGTGTTACCATGGTGACCTTAAGTGTAAACATGGCAAATTGCAGTGTTACTATGGTGAGCTGAATTGTAAACATGGTAAACTGCAGAGTTACCAGAGGGCTGAAGTGTAAAAATGGTAAACTGCAGTGTTACCATGGTGAGCTGAAGTGTAAACCTGGCAAACTGTAGTGTTACCATGGTGACCTGAAGTGTAAACATGGAAAGTTGTAGTGTTACCATGGTGAGCTGAAGTGTAAACATGGTAACTGCATTGTTACCAGTGAGCTGAAGTGTAAACATGGTCAACTGCAGTGTAACCATGGTGACCTGAAGTGTAAACATGGCAAATTGTAGTGTTATCATGGTGAGCTGAGGTGTAAACATGATGAATTGCAGTGTTACCATGGAGACCTGAAGTGTAAACATGGCAAATTGCAATGTAACCATGGTGAGGTAAATTTAACTATGGCAAATTTCAATGTCACCAACTATTATGTGTAGTAATGGAAAATTAGTGTTGCCATGGAAAATGCAATGAAACCATGGTGTGTTGCAGTGTTACCATTAGTAAATTGACAGTTCCCATGGCATGCTGCAGCATTACCATGGTAAGTTTAAAGTGTTTTCATAGAATGCTGCAGTGTAAGTATGGTTAGTTGAAATGTTGATATGACATGATACAGTGTTGTCGGCCCAGATGACCCTGATTCCGTTGTTCTATTGTAAATTTTCTTTTGTATCATTGTCAAAAGTCTTAGTAACATTGTTGACAATAAATGCAATATGTATTGACAGTCTTTTTATATTTCAGTAATCTTTGTGACATTTTAAACAGATTTTGTGACTTTGTCAACAGCCCTTGCACCATTTCCAACATATTTTGTAATATTGATGACTGCATTTGTGACACTGTTGATAGTCAATGTAATGTTGAATATATTTGTTTGTTGCATACAATCATGTGTCAACATTTATTGTATTTTTTTAAACATAAATTACACAGCTTTACTGACGGTGTTTCGTCAACTTATATGTACATGTATTGGCCACCCTTGACTTTGGAGCATTGTAACCCTGCTTGTTTAAGGTGATTGTGACCTTCTTAATGACTGTATTTGAAATGTCTACAGCACTTGTTACTTTGTATATAGATCTTGTTGGCGATTTTAAAACCTTTCTTGACAGTCTTTTATAGATGTTTGTATATAATGTGATATTTAAAATGTAGTTTTCATAAATATAGTTTGCAGCAGTTACATTTTTTGGTGGCCTTTTTAGCTTGTCTGGATGAAGTCCAAGGAGAGCTATTGTCATGACCCTGGCCGCGTCGGCGGCGACGTCCGCGTCGTCTGTAGACACCCATGTTAAATTTTGCGTTTAAGTTTCAGTTATCTCTGCAACCACTCATTGGATGTCAATGAAACTTTGCATGTGTGTTCACCATCATCAATGGAACACACAGAGATAAGAACCATAACTATGGATTTTGTTTTTGGCACAGGTATGGCCCTTTTTGGACTTAGACACCAGGTTAAACTTTGCATTTAGTTGCATTTAAGTTTAAGGTATCTATGCAACCACTCATTGGATGTGAATGAAACTTAACATGTGTGTTCACCATCGTCAATGGAACACACAGAGACAAAAACCATAACTCTGGATTGCATTTTGGCACAGTTATGGCCCACTCATTGGATATGAATGAAACTTTGCATGTGTGTTCACCATCATCATTGAAACACACAGAGAGAAAAAAACATAACCCTGGGTTGCATTTTTGGCACAGCTATGGCCCTTTTTTGGCTTAATTTTCAGGTTAAAGTTTATTATCACGTAAAATATCTATGTAACCCCTCATTGCATATGAATGAAACTTCGCATGTGTGTTCACCAACATCACTGAAACACACAGAGACAAGAACCATAACTCTGGGTTGCATTTTGGCAGAGTTATGGCCCTTTAAGACTTAATTTTTTTTCGTTTGTACACACCCAGGTTAAACTTTTGCATTTACATGCGTCTAAGTTTTGGTATTTGCCTCCAATATCAATTTTTGCATTGCTAGTGAGTTTTATCCCATCTGCGAGCTTTGTTGTCTTCTGACAACTCTTGTTAAACTTTACCAATAGCATGACATTTGTATGGTTTAACTGAGACAGTTTTAGTAAAAAACTGCTGGTAGATTTAATGACATTCTCAAGATTTTATAAACACCATCTATTACTTAATAAAGATATTTTCATTGTTTACTACACATGGAACACTATTGAAAGTATAAAATATTTTATATCACTTGTGTGTAATGTACTATTACTGTACTGTGTATTGTTGATCTGTCCCTAGTTTGTGCCAGAATGGAATATTCTCAATTTGTGTGTAGTCAGTCAATATTTATATAGTTTTGATTACAGATTTGTTTGTGTTTCCACCGTATTGTATTTAACCTTGTCACTTAACTATCAAGCTGTTTAACAGATTTTTTTTATTTATGTTACATATAAACTTAATAATTACATTTTAGTTAATTACTACGTTTTGATGTTGTGATTTTGACGATGTTTTACAAGTCTTGCCACCTGTTTATGTCCTATATATGATCTGTTTCAGCAGGTATAACTGAATACAACATTGTGTAGTGGAGTTAAGTTTGGATGATTGATCTTATTTTTCTGTGGAACTATGAAGCTCAGTAAGAATACGTGCCTTTGTTAATTGCTTTAACCAATATTGTTGTATACCAGCCATCATCTTAAAGGAACATACAGCAAATTTTATCAGTTTTCACCGACCACTACTTATGATATTAGATACATGTATCTACTTGGTGTAACTATAAGTTCACCTGTGTAAATGAAGAGCTTTAATTTTGTTCCTGTTTTGGAAAAGGGGCATAACTGAATAATGAAAAGCCTTCTTTTTCGCTGTCAAAATGTATTTATTTTTATATCAACATTTTTTATGAGGTATAGGGTATGATGACAAAAAATTCCAATGATTCACAGTTTTATTAAAAAAGATATTCTGACGGAAGTCATTGCAGTTATATCATACTAAACATTTGTCCAATAGAAAATGTAGAATATTATACTAAACATTTTTCCAATAGAAAATATGTAATAATGTGTGTAGAATATTAAACTAAACATTTGTCCAATAGAAAGTATGTAATACTGTAAGTAGAATATTATACTAAGCATTTGTCCAATAGAAAATATGTAATACTGTTAGTAGAATATTATACTTAGCATTTGTCCAATAGAAATTATGTAATACTGTAAGTAGAATATTATACTAAACATTTGTCCAATAGAAAATATGTAATACTGTAAGTAGAATATTATACTAAACATTTGTCCAATAGAAAATATGTAATACTGTAAGTAGAATATTATACTAAACATTTGTCCAATAGAAAATATGTAATACTGTAAGTAGAATATTATACTAAACATTTGTCCAATAGAAAATATGTAATACTGTAAGTAGAATTAAAAAATAAACATCTTAACTAGTCTTGATAATCACTGAGGTAGTCCGATTGTTAGGAAAAAAACAATCAGAAAATTTATCATGATACTGCTAAATTTTTGTTCATCTTAGAATCTTCAAGATATTTGTCTTTTAGAAAAGCAAGCATCACAGATGATCAGGACTACATATCAATATATAATAGTGAAAAATAATAATTACAATTTCGATTTGTCCATTTAGCAATTTAATAGACCAATAGATCAGTCACTGGCCATCATTATTTTATATTTCTTGCTTGCCTAAACTGTGCTTTAAAACTAAGCCAATTAATGGTAAAACTGCTTGTTCAGGATTCTGTTTCACCAATGTATTCAAGTATATACTTACATACATAGGCTTAAAAACTAAGAAAAGCAGCTGGGAGATCCTGATTTTAGACTGGTTCCAGTTAATCTGAATATGGTTTCATTGATATTGATTACATCAAAGATAAATAACCAGTCAAAACTGAGTCAAATATGTAAGTGAAACTTCAGAAAATGTTGGTGAAACATAACTGTAACAGACATAATTATGTGTACACTGTGACCTCTTGAAACTTCAACATGCTTGATGCCTTCATGTTATATATATATATCAATTCCTTATATTTAAACATGCTTGATGTAGATACAAATTTATGTATTTGAACAAATTCTTCTTTCGTCACATATTTTGATAAGGGTGTACATTACAGTTAAATAAATGGAGCTTTAATTAAACATTTACTCTTTATAGTTGCCGCTTTGTGTGTTTTGTCTGGGCTTTTTCTATACAACCTCTGGTTGAAATTTTATGAAACTTACTAGAATGCATCATTACCAAGTGCAGATGCACATATTGTCTTTGTGTTCTGGTTTGGTTATTTCTCATAGAGTTATGGCCCTTTGATTCTGTCTGTGACCAAATTCTTGACCTCGCTATTTATCTACAACCCCATGTTGGAATTTTATGAATCTTGCTAGGATGCATCATTACCAAGCCTAGTACAGATGCGCATATTGTCTATGTGTTCCAGTTTGATGTTTTTTCACGGAGTTATGGCCCTTTCACTGAGTCTTTGACCAAATTCTTCTATGCTCTATTTCTCTACAGCCTTTGGTTGGAATTTTAAGAAACTTGCAAGGATGCATCATTACCATGCTATTTGGCTACAGCCTCTGGTTTAAATTTTGTAAAACTAGCTAGGATCTGCGCATATTGTCAATTTGTTCCGGTTTAATGATTTGTGAATGAGTTCTGTGAAGTGCAGAGCCACATATTGTTCCTGCTATGCAGTTTGGTATTTTTCGAGCAAGTAGCTGGTACAGAGTCAAACACTCACTTGGGGATTATCCATCGGTTCCATCTATATTTTCTTATTGTAAATTTAAAATACTGGAAATCCTTGTTTCTGTTTCTGACCTCAGTGTTAGGTACATGTATAGTATTCACTGTATTTATCAGTGCAATTGCTCATATTAGTAGTAGTGGTAGTTGTAGTAGTGGTAGTAGTAGTAGTAGTAGTAGTAGTAGTAGTAGTAGTTGTTGTAGTAATAGTAGTAGTAGTAGAAGTAGTAGTAGTAGTAGTAGTAGTAGTAGTAGTAGTTGTAGCAGTTGTAGTAGTGGAAGTAGTAGTAGTATGGTAGTAGTAGTAACAGTAGAAGCAGCAGGAGCAGCAGAAGTATTCAGAATTTCATGTAGGGGTGGGGGTGTAGTTTGTTTGCAATTTGCATGTGGGGAAGGGATAATCATGATTTTAGAAAGGGCATATAGTATTATAAAAGCGGGCCAATGTTAGGCATCTCCCGCTCCCCCCCCACACTACCAACACCCACCTCCACTCACAATCTCTGGATTAGCTGGTGTTGAATAATGACACTTAGAATTCATCTTGGTTGTAAAGAATGGAAAGGAGAGTCTGTACATATATCTATGTATTTATATGGACAAACAGTTAGGGTACTATGATACTGTTACAGTATTTAGTTGCATAAATAGTAATCACGAGACAGATGGTCCTCAGGTAAGAATGTGATTGCCTTTGATTATTTGTTGGTTGAAACTTGTCGAGTTGAAATAATGGGAAATTGTGTTAGATCTTAACTAGCTGTTAATGTGCCTTTATCTGCAGGGATGAAGAGGCCAAACCTGTATTTCCATTGTTTTTTACATTAATAATGTAACTGTAGGTTTATTTGAAAAATGGTATTTTATAGAGATTCTGTTCACTATCCTACATTGTATTATGTCTCTGTAATGTAGAAAGCGTGAAGGATATTGGCATAAACCACGGCAAAAGATATACGTAGTACTGTTCTATATATGACTATTCTAAAACAGTAACAATTAAAACAAAATTTTTTTCACCTGTTCATGATAGAGGGACCTATTCATGATAGAATGACCTATTCATGATAGGGGTACCTTTTCATGATACAGGGCCCTATTCATGATAGAGGAACCTATTCATGATTGATAGAGGGACCTATTTATGATAGAGGGTCTTATTCATGCTAGGAGGACCTATTCATGATAAAGGGACCTATTCATGATAGAGGGACCTATTCATGATAGATGAACCTATTCATGATATGAGGACCTATTCATTATAGAGGTACCTATTCATGATAGGAGGACCTATTCATGATAGAGGGACCTATTTATGATAGAAGGTCCTATTCATGATAGGAGGACCTCTTCATGATAGAAGTACCTATTCATGATAGAGGGATCTATTTATGATAGAGGTACCTATTCATGATAGAGGAACCTATTCATGACAGAGGGACCTATTCATGATAGGAGGACCTATTCATGATAGAGTGACCTAATCATGATAGAGGGTCCTTTTCATGATATGGGGATCTATTCATGATAGGAGGACCTATTCATGATAGAGTGACCTATTCATGAAGAGGGACCTATTCATGATTAAGGGACCTATTTATGATAGAGGGTCCTTTTCATGATAGGAGGACCTTATTATGATAGAGGGACCTATTATGTTCTACTTTTCATGTTTAATAAACTGAAGATATCATTTACCTGTGAAAGTGCTGTTGTGTTATGCGGGGAACTTTAGCCCCATGGCATAGTATTATATGTTTATACTGGTAAAACATTGGAAATATTGTCTGAAATTGTTTCAAGAATTGCTTACTTAAATTGTTGTTTTAATTCACTAATCTTCCATGATATTTTTTTATATTACTTGCATTTTAACAGATCAAAGTATTTCAGTGTTTTTTTCAAATATAGACAAATTGTACTTGCAATGATTGAAAACCTGATGGATGTTTACTGTCAAGTCTGGTAGAGATATGATGCACAGATATTACATCGTATAGTTTTACCCTATAGGTTGTGGTCGTGTGAGGGTGAGTATAATATAACAATGTGCACAAATGACATTTCTATCTTTCTGAACCAGATATCCATGTCAGTTGTCTCCACGCAAAAATTATTTTGGTAAGGTTGATCTTACATGGTATATAGGCTGGTATAGCACTATCTATTGAAATAATAAGAAATAAGAAAACCTCTAGTATGGTGCTCCATTTTGGTCAACAAACGTAATACGTATACGACTTAGATATAGTTAAGTATGATACATAGACCTAAATATAGTTAAGTATGATACATAGATCTAAATATAGTTAAGTATGATACATAGACCTAAATATAGTTAAGTATGATACATAGACCTAAATATAGTTAAGTATGATACATAGATCTAAATATAGTTAAGTATGATACATAGATCTAAATATAGTTAAGTATGATACATAGACCTAAATATAGTTAAGTATGATACATAGACCTGAATATAGTTAAGTATGATACATAGATCTAAATATAGTTAAGTATGATACATAGATCTAAATATAGATAAGTATGTTACATACTTTGTTAAGTATAAAGTCTGGCTGCAATGATCTGATTCACAAACTGCATAATTTCTATGTGTGTGTGTATGAGGGGGACATATCGTATTTCAGCACAACATAAATATTTAAGGATTGGCGTCAGATACAAAATGTCTAAGTTAAATTCATCATCGTATACCCACGCGTAATCCATTCTGATAATCTTCATTCATCACTCATCGGATATTACACTAGCTTTGCATCGTTTCTATTAAGCCATGATGAAACCATGATTGGTTCCTTCAGGATTTTATGATGGGAATGTTTTTCAATCACAATACTAGTTGTTAACATTAGCTGCATTTTGTTTTGTTCTGTTCAAATAAAATGACTTAGAGCTAGTGTAATTTCCCACAGGTGATGGATGAAGGGTATCAGAATTGACAACTGTGGGTATCCAACAAGTTAATTCTGTCTCCTGTTTTACCAACATTTTCGTTTCACTTAAAAACTTTACGTCATTTTGGCTGGTTACTTTTATATTGTTTAATTAATGTCAATAAAGTCAAATGCAGTTTTTACGGATACAGTCTGAAATCATGATCACTTTGGTGCTTTACTTTAAGTATATACTTAAACACATTTTTGTTAAAAGAAGCCTGCTTCTGGAAAATCTCTTCCATTGTCTTCATCTGTAGACGTGTATGGTGGTTAGTTCTAGGATTGGTAGGCTGCGCACAATTCACTGTCATTTTTATATACAATGTAATCAATTTTTCATCCCATTCATTTCTGTATTTCAAATACCTACGAATTTGTGATTTCTGGAGCAAGAAAAGGATCTTGTTTATACTAGGCATTCATAGAGCTGTTTTATTTTTAAACACCACAATTGTTCCTTAACACATCTCTTTGTTTGATATATAAATGCTTGATGTATAGAAAAAGTTGTATTAAGCGGATCTGTTAACCATAATTATTCATCGTTTTACATATAAATTAGTTTTTAATTAAAAAAAAAAACAGCTAGAAGCTACAAACGTACACTTGTGTATGTTATTGATGACTTGTTGCCTATTTTACAACTGAAAACTAATACTTGATAAACAAAATGGGAATTTATGCTTATATTTTCTACTAGTGAATTAGTGTATTCATAACAGTATTGAAATTTAGTTGATTGTTTTTATTTACATTAGTAAATACAGTTCACTTTAAATAAAACAGTTTAAAAATATTTTTTTTAAGTTTTTATTTAAGTTAATAAAGCTGCATATGCCATATACAACCTGAAATGTGTTCAAATTGGCATTAAACCCCATTCAGTTTTGTTAAAAGTTAAGTAAATGTTGGTGAAATTAATAAATGCTGCACTGGGAACAAGACAGTAACATATCGACACAGCCAGATGAGCAGGAGGGATGGTGCGTCTGATCAATTATCAACTTCATTGCATAATTATATATACCTCTACTGTAGTTAGTTTCATACCTAGTCATGTTAGCCAGTATTTTACTTTGACTGGGTAAGTGTTGTGTACCAGTATCTCCCACACTTTGTTTAGTTCTGTGTACAAGTATATTGTTACCTTAAGGATTCTTCTGTACATAAGAAATTTCCATATATTTATGTCAAAAAATAAACATATACTCGTTTTCTTGATTTGTGTTTTTATTGTGGTAATATTTTGCAATAGATGGTGTTTTTTAAGGCGATAATGAATCAATAGATGGTGTTTTTTAAGGCCATAATGAATCAATAGATGGTGTTTTTTAAGGCGATAATGAATCAATAGATGGTGTTTTTTAAGGCCATAATGAATCAATAGATGGTGTTTTTTAAGGCGATAATGAATCAATAGATGGTGTTTTTTAAGGCCATAATGAATCAATAGATGGTGATTTTTAAGGCCATAATGAATCAATAGATGGTGATTTTTAAGGCCATAATGAATCAATAGATGGTGATTTTTAAGGCGATAATGAATCAATAGATGGTGATTTTTAAGGCCATAATGAATCAATAGATTGTGTTTTTTAAGGCCATAATGAATCAATAGATGGTGATTTTTAAGGCCATAATGAATCAATAAATGGTGTTTTTTAAGGCCATTCTGAATCAATAGATGGTGTTTTTTAAGGCCATAATGAATCAATAGATGGTGATTTTTAAGGTCATTATGAATCAATAGATGGTGATTTTTAAAGCCACAATGAATCAATAGATGGTGGTTTTAAGGCCATAATGAATCAATAGGTAGTGTTATTTAAGGTCATAATGAATCAATAGGTAGTGTTATTTAAGGTCATAATGAATCAATAAGTAGTGTTATTTTAGGTCATAATGAATCAATAAGTAGTGTTATTTAAGGCCATAATATTTCAATAGATGGTGTTTTTTAAGGCCATAATGAATCAATAGATGGTGATTTTTAAGACCATAATGAATCAATAGATGATGATTTTTAAGGCCATGATGAATCAATAGATGATTGTTTTTAAGGCCATAATGAATCAATAGGTAGTGTTATTTAAGGCCATAATATTTTAATAGATGGTGATTTTTAAGGCCATACTGAATCAATAGATGCTGGTTTTTAAGGCCATAAAGAATCAATAGGTAGTGTTATCTAAGGCCAAAATATTTCAATAGATGGTGATTTTTAAGGCCATAATGAATCAATAGATGATGGTTTTTAAGGCCATAATCAATCAATAAGTAGTGTTATTAAAGGCCATAATGAATCAATAACTAGTGTTATTTAAGACCATAATATTTTAATAGATGGTGATTTTTAAGGCCATAATGAATCAATAGATGCTGGTATTTAAGGCCATAATGAATCAATAGGTAGTGTTATTTAAGGCCATAATATTTCAATAGATGGTGATTTTTAAGGCCGTAATGAATCATTAGATGCTGGTTTTTAAGGCCATGATAATGAATCAATAGCTAGTGTTATCCAAGGCCATAATATTTCAATAGATGGTGATTTTTAAGGCCATAATGAATCAATAGATGCTGGTTTTTAAGGCCATGATAATGAATCAATAGCTAGTGTTATCCAAGGGCATAATATTTCAATAGATGGTGATTTTTAAGGCCATAATGAATCAATAGATGATGGTTTTTAAGGTCATAATGAATCAATAAGTAGTGTTATTTAAGGCCATAATATTTCAATAGATGGTGATTTTTAAGGCCATAATGAATCAATAGATGATGGTTTTTAAGGCCATGATAATGAATCAATAGCTAGTGTTATCCAAGGCCATAATATTTCAATAGATGGTGATTTTTAAGGCCATAATGAATCAATAGCTAGTGTTATCCAAGGCCATAATATTGTAATAGATGATGATTTTTAAGGCCATAATGAATCAATAGACGATGGTTTTTAAGGCCATGATAATGAATCAATAGGTAGTGTTATTTAAGGCCATAATATTTTGCTATATGGTGATTTTTAAGGCCATAATGAATCAATAGACAGTGTTTTTCAGGCCATACCGAATCAATAGATGGTGGTTTTTTAAGGCCATGATATTTCAATAGATGGTGTTTTTTTAGAAGGCCATAATGAATCAATAGATGGTTGTTGTGTCTAAACTGTATGTAACATATATATATATATATGGCTACTATGCTAGTAACATCACTGTCCAACCTGTATGATACATATATATATGGCTACTATGCTAGTAACTTTACTGTCCAACCTGTATGATACATATATATATGGCTACTATGCTAGTAACATCATTGTCCAACCTGTATGATACATATATATATATGGCAACTATGCTAGTAACATCACTGCCCAACCTGTATGATACATATATATATATATATGGCTACTATGCTAGTAACATCACTGTCCAACCTGTATGATACGGCTACTATGCTAGTAACATCACTGTCCAACCTGTATGATACATACATAATAGCTACTATGCTAATAACATCACTGTCCAACCTGTATGATACATATATATATGGCTACTATGCTAGCAACATCACTGTCCAACCTGTATGATACATATATATATGGCTACTATGCTAGTAACATCACTGTCCAACCTGTATGATACATACATATATATATATATATATGGCTACTATGCTAGTAACATCACTGTCCAACCTGTATGATACATATATATATGGCTACTATGCTAGTAACATCACTGTCCAACCTGTACGATACATATATATATGGCTACTATGCTAGTAACATCACTGTCCAACCTGTATGATACATATATATGGCTTCTATGCTAGTAACATCACTGTCCAGCCTGTATGATACATATATATATATATAGCTACTATGCTAGTAACATCACTGTCCAACCTGTATGATACATAATTATATATATGGCTACTATGCTAGTAACATCACTGTCCAACCTGTATGATACATATATATATGGCTACTATGCTAGTAACACCGCTGTCCAAATTGTATGATACATATATATATGGCTACTATGCTAGTAACATCACTGTCCAACCTGTATGATACATATATATATATATATATATATATACTATGCTAGTAACACCACTGTCAAACCTGTATGTTACATATATATATAGCTACTATGCTAGTAACATCACTGTCCAACCTGTATGATACATATATATATGGCAACTATGCTAGTAACATCACTGTCCAACCTGTATGATACATAAAATATATATGGCTACTATGCTAGTAGCATCACTGTCCAACCTGTATGATATATATATATATGGCTACTATGCTAGTAACATCACTGTCCAACCTGTATGATACATATATATATGGCTACTATGCTAGTAACATCACTGTCCAACCTGTATGATACATATATATATATGGCAACTATGCTAGTAACATCACTGTCCAACCTGTATGATACATATATATATATATATATGGCTACTATGCTAGTAACATCACTGTCCAACCTGTATGATACATATATATATGGCTACTATGCTAATAACATCACTGTCCAACCTGTACGATACATACATAATAGCTACTATGCTAATAACATCACTGTCCAACTTGTATGATACATATATATATAGCTACTATGCTAGCAACATCACTGTCCAACCTGTATGATACATATATATATATATATGGCTACTATGCTAGTAACATCACTGTCCAACCTGTATGATGATACATATATATATGGCTACTATGCTACTAACATCACTGTCCAACCTGTATGATACACATATATATATATGGCTACTATGCTAGTAACATCACTGTCCAACCTGTATGATACGTATATATATGGCTACTATGCTAGTAACATCACTGTCCAACCTGTATGATACATATATATATATGGCTACTATGCTAGTAACATCACTGTCCAACCTGTATGATACATATATATATGGCAACTATGCTAGTAACATCACTGTCCAACCTGTATGATACATATATATATATATTGCTACTATACTAGTAACATCACTGTCCAACCTGTATGATATATATATATATATGGCTACTATGCTAGTAACATCACTGTCCAACCTGTATGATACATATATATATGGCTACTATGCTAGTAACATCACTGTCCAACCTGTATGATACATATATATATATGGCAACTAGGCTAGTAACATCACTGTCCAACCTGTATGATACATATATATATATGGCTACTATGCTAGTAACATCACTGTCCAACCTGTATGATACATATATATATGGCTACTATGCTAGTAACATAACTGTCCAACCTGTACGATACATACATAATAGCTACTATGCTAATAACATCACTGTCCAACCTGTATGATACATATATATATGGCTACTATGCTAGCAACATCACTGTCCAACCTGTATGATACATATATATATATGGCTACTATGCTAGTAACATCACTGTCCAACCTGTATGATGATACATATATATATGGCTACTATGCTACTAACATCACTGTCCAACCTGTATGATACATATATATATATATATATGGCTACTATGCTAGTAACATCACTGTCCAACCTGTATGATACGTATATATATGGCTACTATGCTAGTAACATCACTGTCCAACCTGTATGATACATATATATATGGCTACTATGCTAGTAACATCACTGTCCAACCTGTATGATACATATATATATATAGCTACTATGCTAGTAACATCACTGTCCCACCTGTATGATACATATATATATGGCTACTATGCTAGTAACATCACTGTCCAACCTGTATGATACATATATATATGGCTACTATGCTAGTAACATCACTGTCCAACCTGTATGATACATATATATGGCTTCTATGCTAGTAACATCACTGTCCAACCTGTATGTTACACATATATATATGGCTACTATGCTTGTAACATCACTGTCCAACCTGTATGATACATATATATATGGCTACTATGCTAGTAACATCACTGTCCAACCTGTATGTTACCTATATATATATGGCTACTATGCTAGTAACATCACTGTCCAACCTGTATGTTACATATATATATGGCTACTATGCTAGTAACATCACTGTCCAACCTGTATGATACATATATATATGGCAACTACGCTAGTAACATCACTGTCCAACCTGTATGATACATATATATATGGCTACTATGCTAGTAACATCACTGTCCAACCTGTATGAGACATATATATATATATGGCTACTATGCTAGTAACATCACTGTCCAACCTGTATGATACATATATATATGGCTTCTATGCTAGTGACATCACTGTCCAACCTGTATGATACATATATATATATGGCTACTATGCTAGTAACATCACTGTCCAACCTGTATGATACATATATATATATGGCTACTATGCTAGTAACATCACTGTTCAACCTGTATGATACATATATATATTGCTACTATGCTAGTAACACCACTGTCCAACCTGTACGATACATATATATATATGGCTACTATGCTAGTAACATCACTGTCCAACCTGTATGATACATATATATATATATAGCTACTACGCTAGTAACATCATTGTCCAACCTGTATGATACATATATATATGGCTACTACGCTAGTAACATCACTGTCCAACCTGTATGATACATATATATATGGCTACTACGCTAGTAACATCACTGTCCAACCTGTATGTTACATATATATGTATGGCTACTACGCTAGTAACATCACTGTCCAACCTGTATGATACATATATATATGGCTACTACGCTAGTAACATCACTGTCCAACCTGTATGATACATATATATATATATGGCAACTATGCTAGTAACATCACTGTCCAACCTGTATGATACATATATATATATGGCTACTATGCTAGTAACATCACTGTCCAACCTGTATGATACATATATATATGGCTACTATGCTAGTAACATCACTGTCCAACCTGTATGATACATATATATATGGCTACTATGCTAGTAGCACCACTGTCCAACCTGTATGATACATATATATATGGCTACTATGCTAGTAGCACCACTGTCCAACCTGTATGATACATACATATATGGCTACTATGCTAGTAACATCACTGTCCAACCTGTATGATACATACATATATGGCTACTATGCTAGTAACATCACTGTCCAAACTGTATGTTACATACATATGGCTACTATGCTAGTAACATCTCTGTCCAACCTGTATGATACATATATATATATATGGCTACTATGCTAGTAACATCACTGTCCAACCTGTATGATACATATATATATGGCTACTATGGTAGTAACATCACTGTCCAATCTGTATGATACATATATATATATGGCTACTATGCTAGTAACATCACTGTCCAACCTGTATGATACATAAATATATGGCTACTATGCTAGTAACATCACTGTCCAACCTGTATGATGATACATATATATATGGCTACTATGCTACTAACATCACTGTCCAATCTGTATGATACATATATATATATGGCTACTATGCTAGTAACATCACTGTCTAACCTGTATGATACATATATATGGCTTCTATGCTAGTAACACCACTGTCCAACCTGTATGATACATATATATATATATGGCTGCTATGCTAGTAACATCACTGTCCAACCTGTATGATACATATATATATATGACTACTATGCTAGTAACACCACTGTCCAACCTGTATGCTACATATATATATGGCTACTATGCTAGTTACATCACTGTCCAACCTGTATGATACATACTATTATATATATGGCTACTATGCTAGTAACATCATTGTCCAACCTGTATGCTATATATATATATGGCTATTATGCTAGTAACATCACTGTCCAACCTGTATTTTACACACACATATATATATATATATATATATATATATATATATATATAGCTACTATGCTAGTAACATCACTGTCCAACCTGTATGATACATATATATATATATGGCTACTATGCTAGTAACATCACTGTCCAACCTGTATGATACATATATATATGGCTACTATGTTAGTAACATCACTGTCCAACCTGTATGCTATATATATATATATGGCTATTATGCTAGTAACATCAATGTCCAACCTGTATGATACATATATATATGGCTACTATGGTAGTAACATCACTGTCCTACCTGTATGATACATATATATATGGCTACTATGCTAGTAACACCACTGTCCAACCTGTATGATACATATATATATGGCTACTATGCTAGTAACATCTCTGTCCAACCTGTATGTTACATATATATATATGGCTACTACGCTAGTAACATCACTGTCCAACCTGTATGATACATATTATATATATGGCTACAAAGCTAGTAACACCACTGTCCAGCCTGTATGATACATATATATATGGCTACTATGCTAGTAACACCACTGTCCAACCTGTATGATACATATATATATATATGGCTACTATGCTAGTAACACCACTGTCCAACCTGTATGATACATATATATATATGGCTACTATGCTAGTAACATCACTGTCCAACCTGTATGATACATATATATATGGCTACTATGCTACTAACATCACTTTCCAACCTGTATGATACATATATATATATGGCTTCTATGCTAGTAACATCACTCTCCAACCTGTATGATACATATATATATATTGCTACTATGCTAGTAACATCACTGTCCAACCTGTATGATACATATATATATGGCTACTATGCTAGTAACATCGCTGTCCAACCTGTATGATACATATATATATGGCTACTATGCTAGTAACACCGCTGTCCAACCTGTATGATACATATATATATGGCTTCTATGCTAGTAACACCGCTGTCCAACCTGTATGATACATATATATATATGGCTACTATGCTAGTAACACCGCTGTCTAACCTGTATGATACATATATATATGGCAACTATGCTAGTAACACCGCTGTCCAACCTGTACGATACATATATATATGGCTACTATGCTAGTAACACCACTGTCCAACCTGTACGATACATATATATATATGGCTACTATGCTAGTAACACCACTGTCAAACCTGTACGATACATATATATATATGGCTACTTTGCTAGTAACATCACTGTCCAACCTGTACGATACATATATATATATGGCTACTATGCTAGTAACATCACTGTCCAACCTGTACGATACATATATATATATGGCTACTATGCTAGTAACACCACTGTCCAACCTGTATGATACATATATATATGGCTACTATGCTAGTAACACCACTGTCCAACCTGTATGATACATATATATATGGCTACTATGCTAGTAACCTCACTGTCCAACCTGTATGATACATATATATATATAGCTACTATGCTAGTAACGCCACTGTCCAACCTGTATGTTACATATATATATATGGCTACTATGCTAGTTACATCACTGTCCAACCTGTATGATTCATATATATATGGCTACTATGCTAGTAACATCACTGTCCAACCTGTATGTTACATATATATATGGCTACTATGCTAGTAACACCACTGTCCAACCTGTATGATATATATATATATTGCTACTATGCTAGTAACATCACTGTCCAACCTGTATGATACATATATATATGGCTACTATGCTAGTAACATCACTGTCCAACCTGTATGTTACATATATATATGGCTACTATGCTAGTAACACCACTGTCCAACCTGTATGATATATATATATATATTGCTACTATGCTAGTAACATCACTGTCCAACCTGTATGATACATATATATATGGCTACTATGCTAGTAACATCACTGTCCAACCTGTATGATACATATATATATGGCTACTATGCTAGTAACATCACTGTCCAACCCGTATGTTACATATATATATGGCTACTATGCTAGTAACACCACTGTCCAACCTGTATGATACATATATATATATGGCTACTATGCTAGTTACATCACTGTCCAACCTGTATGATACATATATATATATGGCTACTATGCTAGTAACACCACTGTCCAACCTGTATGATACATATTATATATATGGCTACTATGCTAGTAACACCACTGTCCAACTTGTATAATACATATATATATATGGCTACTATGCTAGTAACATCACTGTCCAACCTGTATGATATATATATATATATATATATATATATATATGGCTTCTATGCCAGTAACATCAGTGTCAAACCTGTATGTTACATTTAAATATATTGTTCAATGACATTTACAATCGTGTATAATGATTTGCCGATTAAGCAACACGGCCATATATATATTAAATTCATTTCATTGTTTTGTAATATATATACACACCAAGTGGTCTAAGGCACTGTGTCAAGATCACTAACCTCTCACCACTAAAGTCAAAGGCTCGAGTCCTAAATCTAAATGCGAGTTGTAGAAGGACGGTGATTCTACTCCGATGCATTCCGAGGTCTTCCTCCACCAACAAAACTGGATATGCCATTTATAACTGGAAATGTGTTTAAAATGGTGTTGGACCCAATTTCAAAAAATTTATATTTATAGATATGTCTATATTCCTAATGAATGTAGTATTGATGTGGTTTGTGTTGAACCAGACATTCATGAAGATTAATATTTGAACACCTAAAAAATCCCTAGAAGTCTCAGCAGCATAAGAGCTCAGGTTCCTGGAGATCATCTTGTTCCTTCTCCATGCGATGGATCTTAACCGTATATTATTTCAGTTATTCAACTCGTTAAATCCATGTGGGCAGGAACAGATTATTGTCAATTTGCAGAGTGGTAGGAATTCTCAAATTGGGCGTCTTGTCCATTTCATAACTTTTTGTTGTGGTATTTTTGATAAATTATCAACCGTTGTGCCAAAACAAATGATGGCAAGAAAAAAACCACTGTGCGTGTCGTTTGTGAATGTTGTAAGAGGGAACGAATCATTGCTATCTTGTTGGTTTTGTACATGGGGTTATCTGACGCCGAGTCTTCTAAGACATTACTGTCTACTGTTAACTTAACTCTCACTGTTGATGTCATGGGTTTAAGCCTTGCTCAGTCCATAAACTGTATGTGAGAAAGTTTGCCATTTATGTGTGGAATAACAGTAGTTCTACTCAATTTCATTCAGAGGTTTTTCCACCAGCTAAACTGGATATGCCATAATTAACCGGTCAAGTGTAAACCCCATTGGAAAAATGATATCTGCGGAATGCTTCCCAAACAAATGCTTGATTGAGTAGTTGCTGCATTGTTTGTAAAAAAAGTTTCATAAGTTTCCAACTATAAGTTATAGAGAAATAGCTTGGACAAAGATTTGGTAATGAATGGAATCAAAGGACCATAACTCTGTGAAAAATCATTGAACTGTACCACAAAGACAATATCGCAGGGTGCGAATGCGAAAAATGTCTAAATGCTTCTTTATTTATTTGCAGTTAGACCTTTTTTTACTTCAACCCTCAATATACGAATTTCCACCAGGTAGTGATGTATCAAAGCAGGTTTGATGAAATTTCAACCAGAGGTTGTAGAGAAATAGCCCTGACAAGTACTTATTGATGCAGTTTGATAATGAACAGAATCAAAGGACTATAACTCTGTGAAAAATCATTGAACCGTACCACAAATACAATATAAACCTCTCCACCAGGTACTGATGTATCCTAGCATGTTTCATGAAATTTCAACCAGAGGTTGAAGAGAAATAGCCTGGACAAGAACTTATTGATGCAGTTTGATAATGAATAGAATCAAAAGGCCACAATTCTGAAAAATCATCATTCAAACCACAATTACAAAATGCACATTTCCACTTGGTAGTAATGCATCTTAGTAAGTATCATAAAATTTCAACAAGAGGTTGCAGTCACTATACTTCCCAATAATTTTTTTAAGAAGCATGAAAAAATGTACCTGTAGTGCGTCCTGCATGTTCCTGCCTGGTTGGCATCATAAAACCATTATGTGGCACGCTGTAAAATCCACGATTCATTCATTCAAGACCGCGGCGTGGTCTAGTGGTAGAGCGTCTGCCTCGCATGAGGTAGGTAGTGGGTTCAATCCCCGGCCGGGTCATACCAACGACTTTAAAAATGGTACTAGGAGCTTAAGAGGATAGTTCTAGGTCTGGTTGGCCCGGTGTCAGTATAATGTGACTGGGTGGGGTATCATACCATGTGTCTGCGGCATGATACTCCAGTGTGACAGCGCTTAGAATACTGTCTCAAGTAGACACCGTCGCGATATGACTGAAAAATTGTTGAAAGTGACGCTAAACACCATACAACAACAACAACAACAACAACATTCATTCAATTTGTTATAAAACATCACTGAGCTCAGTAAATTGATTCATTTTTATACATTTTATTATCATTGATATTTGTATTATACATTTAACAACAGATAGTGTAAAAATAAACAGATCCATTCCTGTATGTATGAAATGTAGTTATTTTTTTTATATTGTAATAATAACATTATTGTTTGTAAGAATTCTGTACATCTGATTGTAACAAAATAAAATCTCTCAATCTATATAACACATCATCAATTAATACCATATATACTATTATGTATTGACATGCTCACTTTATTTACTTGCTTTTCATTTGAAGGTAGTTTCTCCTTAAAAGCTCAACTATTCTATACATTATCAAATTTGTTACTTTATAAGTTACACTTAATGCGACTTCTTAAACTTATTTTTCACTCAGGTCAAAAGGTCAACTATCAGATGGATATTTTGTAAACAGCAAATCAAGACCGATAGAAGGTTCATTTAAGAAAAATGCAATACAGTACAGCATATAAAGCAAAATTTTGAAGAAAAAAAAGTATTTTACAAATGATGTCAAAATGAAGGTATGACCTTTAAATGAAAAGCAGCTAAAATGCTCACACATGCAAACCGGTGATGTAAACTTCATTGTATATTAAGTAGGAGATATAAAGTTGCCAGCTCTATCTTACAATGGCCATCTCAAGAACACTGGGTGCTGTATAGAGCCAACCCAATTACAACAAAAGTAAAGATACATGTATGGTAACATACAATTTTTGTACTTCGGCAACAACTATTCATCTAACATTTAGTACTCCAATCCCTACACAAAATGTTGAAATTACTTTCAATGAAAATTATTTCATTTCTGAATCGATCTTTGTTTATTATAAGTATAAAAAAGTTTCTTCCATTCTGTAAATCATAAGATTATAGGGTAAGTTATAAATATAGACATGCAGTGCTCACCATATTATCAACCATAAATTAGATGTACAATTATGTTAACTAGATTCTGCATAAAATGTTTGCAACCACACCAGTCTGACAAGAGAAACTTCCACAAACAATTTCATGTTTTTATTAATGTAAATGACCGGACGCGAGAACAACTAATGCTCTATCCACTGGTGTAAATTGTTTGTGTAAGTAAATACAATGTAGTGTTTACTTAGACATCCTCAGCATGTCTAAAGAAAATGGCAGAGTTGCAATCAATATCGATGGCTGATTAATGGACCATGTCAGCTCAATTATCATACAGTCCAAGATACTTGAAGCATTTGAAGAGTTTATACCTAAATATGGCCTTTCCATTGTGTGTACACTGGTCTAGTTCTGTACTCTCCACTCCAGGCCATAGTTCGAGTTCTTGGCAGAATCTGTCTCTCAAACTATGGCCTATACATCAATGCAGAATTGTCAGTCTTAGCTTACGAGTATTGTTTAGAGTTTAGGCATTTATTGATGTCAGCTATATTTCAAAGAGTGGTAATAATATTCATTTAGTTGAACCAAACAAGAGTCTGTCTGAATTGGCATACTAGCACATCAAATTATTAATCCAGCCAAAAATTCTTAACATCTGTGATCCCGCTAATCTTGTCAAAAGGACGCTTTTATCTCTGTAACACTCACACATACAATATGATGTCACCATAAATTTGGCACAGGATACAAATATTTATACAGGAAAATTACATACATGTACCTTGTAAATACTGAAGAACTGATACCATAAAATCATCCATACTTATATATAATATGATATGCATCCAAACTAATTAATTAATAACTATGTTAATTTATTACAAGTATATGTTAGCATTGAGCTCATGAATTTGAAAATATTATATTCAAATCCTGAAAAAATATGTCCACTACTACAGTGTAGTTGGACTATATCCAAACAGAAATGTTTCTCACACAGTTTCTTTTTTATAAACTCTGACAGTTTACTTTATAAACTTAAAATTTATGAACTTGACTGATATCTGCACACTTATCAGGTTCCATTGAATCTAACTCCTTTCCTATAACAATAATTTAATCACATCACTTTCGGCGGAATGGTAGAGGAATGATTATGCAATGAGTTTGGTTCCACTTCTGGAACAACTATCAGTGATATATAATCCAGTTTATACACAAACATGAAGTGCCTGGCAATTTTCTGATCTTACCACAGAATATTACAGTAAATGATATTATTTGGAGAACTTTACAGCATAACTATGTTGCGAATGCAATGTAAAATGATATGAAAATTACGATATGCACAATGTAATTATTAATATTTCAGGAAGTTGAGAGGAAAGAGTTCCATCATTTTGGAAACAAATGCTATGACCAATGGCATTTATGTGGCTGATTGCCCAACAAAATTGAGTTGAATGTAGCTTGAGCTATGAAATTTAAATGCGAAAAGTACTACGAATGCTGAGTTATGTGATAAATTCAATATTCCATAACATTAGCTTTATAATGTGTATTAATTAATTTTTCGAATTTGTAGATAAAAATAAAGCAAACAGCCACCAGAAACTTTGTTCATTTTAAAGATCTCGCTAAAAAACTACTGGCAGCCAATCGTATATAACCGGTCTTTATACTTCACTAAAGATTCTGTCATGTGATTAACATAAAAAGAATGTCTAAGTTTAAAATATGTGCAATTGCAAATTATTCAAATATAATCAATATATTATAATTATTTGAAACAATTTACCAAATACTAGTTACCGGTAATATGCATCGTACATGTGTAAATTTAACATGACGGAAGTAAATTGGCAAAAACATTTTTTTCCCTCTAATATGCTTTAAATATTTAATATACTCACTGCAAAGAGGGATTTCATAACAGGTTCTATGCACCCAGATTAGACTTAAAATTGCAACATATTTTGTGACATATCAAGTAAGTCACATAATTTCGTTTAATAGTTTCAATTTGATCGGTCATTGATATACTGGTTTCAAAAGATAGAATTTTATTTCAACTTAAAAACAGTCCAACGATGAGCTGAAGGTCTTCAAGCAATATTTCCATGCTATCTATTGTTAGAATGGGGATTTCCATTCAATTTCACCACTCCTATTAAAAGTTTTTTGTCATTTTTTAGCGGATTTGAAATACCAAATAATTTGAATCTTATTTATAAATGATAATAAAATGGTTTGTTTTCATCTTAAAATAATTTAATTTAGACAATTACAGCATTTTTTTCATTAGATATGTAAATGTTCCCATTTTCACATGCTGGGTATCTGGGTAACAGGTAACGTTACAAGACTGAAGATCAATTATTTATTTTTATAAAAACTGATTCACTGAACACTGATTTAATTTAAACTTCTCTAAACTTTTTTGGGTCAATACTTGAAATTATTGACCAACATACAACTACAAATTAACTACCGGTATATATATTTCAGATGATAACTAATTATGTATTTCAAATCCGAAACCTGGATTGAGTGTCATCAACATTAAAATAGCTAAGTAAACACTTAAAAACTTACATAAATGTACACATATATATGTAATACAAAACTTAAATGTCTATATAAACACATTAAATTCTTAAATATCTACTTAATTATTTTAATAAACAAAACAACTTAAACGTTTATAGTGAAACTGGACTGCTGCATCACAATAAAAATACAACTTCTTGTATAAATGTAGTAGTAAGTGTAATAATCATAATAATAATAACAATAATGATGGATGATTTAAATCTGCTCCGAGGGGAGCCAGTTTGTGTGGAACGCTGGATGCAGTTTACATGTTTCTGTCCTATAATGGGCAACTAAACAATACAATCGATGTGCATAAATATACATATTACTAAATGATTATGATTTCCAGTGGTCGGCAGATGAGGTAAAACAGTTAACTGTACACTTTGAAAGTTTAATGACAAAGTTGTAATTAACACGTAGCTGTACACAATGAAAATTTATTGAAGAAGAGGATGTTGAGAACATCACCATTTGTTTTGTTTATTTATTAATATTTACTATAATTCTTATTAATTTTTATTAAAAACCACATCTAAAGGAGGAAAACATATTTCTGTTATAATTATAAACCTTATAATACAAGATATATTTCTATCCTATGACAACAGTCTACAGATCTGAGGTTTCCTGTATGATGACACGTTGTTCTGGTATATCTGTTGCCTAATCAAACAAAAAACAAATCCTTTGTTTCATGTTGGTCTCCTTTCACAGAAAAAAGTATTTGTTTGATTATTTCAATTTCTAAAGAATATTGACTTTAACATGGCAAATATAAATATATTAGATGTGTACAAGTGTATAACAAGTAATAGGAGCTATTTCTAGTCAAGATGTCACAATACTGCAGCCTGTTATAAGGCCAAATAAATCTGATTGAGTGTTTAATGTAACTTGCTTCCCAAACTAAAACAGTTTTGATGACTAGAAATGTGTCTACATCAATACCCTCACTATTTATAAAAAAAATATAATTTTCCTTTAAAATTTTATCGCCATTCACAAATATCTTACTTGGGCTGTATTTTATAATTATACAGATACACATGAAATATTACAGGCATAGACCCCTTCAGAAGGTATGATTGAAAACCAATTTTTCACCCTTGATCTTCTGGGACATAAAAAATGAACAAAGTAACATGTATGTTAAAGTACAAAAACAGAGCTCAAACAAAATCACATGAGCCTGAATGTGTTACAACAACTTGGGGAGTTAGATTGACCTTAATGCTCATGCATCTTATCTACTGGCCCTAATCCAGGTTACAGTAAACACACAGTGAAATTCATTTGGCCTAAGAGGAATGAGCATGTGCTTACAAATGCCATTTATATCTTGGAAGTTATGTACCTACACTCATATTCCAGTACTAATTTCAGTGAAACACAGTGTTACAAGGGAGATAACTACCACAGTAACATATCTGCATGAATTATCTCCCTTCCACTACCCAGCTCCATCTTCTCTTTGCTCTACATGTACTTGATCAAAAAAAAGGTGGTATCTCTGTACGATTGTAACAGTTCCAAAAGGTTTCCTGTTGACTGACAGCACTGGTTTCCATTTCATTTCAATACGGATTTCTAAACTTCTGTCAAACAAAGGCACTCCTGATACTGAACTTTTTTCTCCCAAATACAGTCTAAACCATCTAATCTAGCCTCCAAATTTTGTGGTCCAATCCCTCATAAATATTTAATTCATGCAACATTTGATTTGCCTGGTCACTTATTAGTCGGGTATTTCCCCTTCCCAGACTCCTCCAATATGGTATGGTAGATTATATGTACAATGTATGGAATGGAAAGAAATTGTTGCGCAATGGCTGTCTACTAAACAGGTCTGAAAAAGAGAAAGGAAGATCAATTAATAAGCTGCAGAAGAATTTAAAACAATCGAGTGACAGACAGATAACTGAATTAATCCTGCTATTCCAATTGGATTTTTCTTGCTGTATTCTGTGAATGGGAATTGGGCTCTTGGAATGGGAAAATAGCGTTGTAAACTTAAATTGGGAAAAATAGAATAATAGCATATATTAAGTACAAGTACATTTGATTGTTCTCAAACAAGAACATGTAATTTCAGTAATACGCTGTTTTTGTTGCACAGTAATATAATATTGAAAACTTTGTTTCACACTTGGCCGAGGTAAACCTCCTAGCCTTCAATGTTTAAGTTTTACATTTATGAACAGCATATTTTCAAGTATACTTCTCTAGTTATCTTAATATACCTAAAAATAATAAGAGACCCATGGGCCTTAACGGTCACCTGATTATCAAAATAACATTCATTTAAGTCTATTCAGTCATAAGGAATAACATTTTTTGTCAATTTCTCTTATACAGATTTAATAAAGTAGGCCCCCGCTACAGGGCCAAATCGTGAGACCCAGGGACATGAATTCACCATTTTTATAAAGGACCCATATACGTCCATAATCATGCTCACCATTTGTTTCCCAGTGCTTCCTATATTAAGAAGACAATTTTTAAAGTTAACCTTAAATTTGACATTTTGGCCCCGCCCCCAAGGCCCCAAGGGTCAGGAGACCATACAATTCACAATTTTGATTCAACCTTAGGTACTAAAGCTGCATACAAGATTTCATTACGATTGAGCTTACGTTTTTTGAGAAGTCGAAAAAGTTAATTGTTTACGGACGGACGATGAAGGATAAAAGTTGATCCCAAAAGGTCCCTTGAACATACATGAAATCATAGCTTTATTCATTGAGGACTACTTCCTTTTTATTTAATAAATAACATAGCAGTTACAAAGTCCTTCCTGTATACTTTACACATGACCCTATTCACATAGCTGTTACAATTCCTACCTGTGTACTTAACAAATGACCCTCTTCACATAAGAGTTATAAAGTCCTACCTTTTAATTTTATCTATTGCCCTCCTTATATCGCTATCTGACATAGTAAGACTACCAAGTTTCCCAATAATCCCTGTAACAAGTTCGTCAGCGATTCCAGGACATGACCTCTCAGCTAGGTCAAAGGCATTCTTTAGCTCCTCTGCAGCCTCGGTTCTTTGCATTGGCCGACCATTTCTTCTGTAATCCTCCTTATATTCTTCTTTAAGCTAGACAAAAAAATGGAGCAGATTTTGACACATCTCATTCATATAACAAAAGTGCTAAAGCTGCCATATACATAGAACTGTAAACAATACCCGGCTATACCGATGAATCCCACTATAACATAATGTATTGAATATACCTGGTACATAGGATGTCTGAGTGTGTTTAAAGGAACACACGGCAATGTTAAAAACAAATTTACCAATATGACACTTAATATAACCTTAATACACATTTTATACTACATATAGTATTAACAAAAATTAGGACACTGATTATGACTTATCGACCGCGGCAGAAAACTCATAATCCTAATTGTGGCGTCAAATATCACGTACCACAGACATACATTCGTCGGCCTTCTGTTTTGTTTATTTTGTTAGGTTCAAATTTCCGAGTTCCTTACAATTCTTTTGTAATAAGTTTGAATAAGGTCTATATAATATTTGAATTGTTTTAACTATTTACCCATTGTATACGAGCATCAGTTGTAACTACTCCCCTTGAGTTGTGCAACTGAACATGAGTAATAAAGATAGCCAAGCCGGGAGGTGACAATTGGTCCGAGTTTCATAATGACTCTTGGGCCGTAATTCATTTCCGGGCAGATTATCACCTTGTGGCACGGCTATCGTGTAGTAACCTCTAAATAATAAGATAGTAATCGCCAAGTACAACTATTTGAAACTTTGTATTTAAGAAATAATTAACATTTTCAAATGTACAAATTGATATTTTCATGGAATTAATATTGAAAGAACCTTTTGAAATTTTAAATAGACAACAATTTTTGCCATGCCAAGGTATTTCATAAAAGATCATATTGACAAAACCTTTTTTATGGTCTGAACTTGATAAAGTCTAGAATAAATGCAAAAGTTTAACCTGGGATTCTACAGACGACGCTGGGGTCATGGCAATAGCTCTCCTGGACATTCCTCCTTACAAGCTAAAAAGGGGCACAACTGTGTAGTGAAATGTTAAATGCCTTTTATAGTATGCTATTTGGCAGACAGACTGGCTGGATATAATTAATAAATACCTGAGTCAATAAAGGCTGAATGGCAGTGGTCAGACATGCAGATAACTGTGGTTCATTTCCCATAGACACGGGTCGTTGTGGTTTAGGCTGCACTGGAGGCTGAAGTAAACATGATATTGACACATACAATACTCAGTTCATGACACATAGAGTACTCTGTACTCAGTTCATGACACACAGGGTACTCTGTACTCAGTTCATGACACATAGAGTACTCAGTTCATGGCACATAGAGTACTCAATTGGATATTTGTGCGAGGTTGTGAAAAGTTCTGTAAGCACAAGTGAAATGCACAAATTACTCACATCAACTCATACCATATACTGTATGAAATGTGGAATGAATTAATGAATGAATTGCAAAGTAGGCAAATTATCTAGTAATATCTGCAAATTACCAATAATAATGAAAATCAACTATTATACTATGCCATAAATAAATGAATTCTGTAGCTAAAGAATAAATTAAACTAACCCATGATGTACATATTGAATATAATTATTTCAAATTCCACAGATATGCCAATTATGTATGTATATATTTCAATTTATTTAAATTCAAATTACCATAAACTTTCGATATGGTCTGACCATGTTAATGTGGAACATGTACTATTATTTCTTTCTTAAGTTAAGGTATTACAGGACACTGACTGGTTAGTGATTCTAAAGCACTTATAGTTTCATTGACATGAATTGTAGACAAAAAAGTGTCCAGTGAACAGTTAAGTGAACAATGTTACAGATATTTTAGTAAATGTAGTAAATATACATGCAGTACATTAGATTACAAAGAATTTGGTATAAAATTAAGTTTTACACAATACTAACCACAAAAAAAAAAATCAGAAAATTGTCATTGTTACATCAGCAAAAATAAAAACATTTACTAGTATGTTCACGAAATCTTGTAAAAGTACAGTCATGTATCTTCATTGCTAAAACAAATATCACCTACATGTTTGTTATTAAACAAATTTTGTCCAAAATATTCAACTGAATTACATGTTCTCGATTAAAGAGAATGAAAATGAGTGTAATTATAATGAACATAACCTTTATTATATCAATTAATATCTTGATTCTTTGCGACACTGTCAATCAATCACATAGTAAATACGTAAAACCTAGGCTGTAAAACTGGTAAATCACTAATCAGTTTGGTATGTATATCTTACACCTGCTTCACTGTCTTCATCACAATTTATATTTTATACATGCTATAATAAAAACCTTTTTGTATGTTACCAAAACCCATTACGTTACCCATGAAGCTGATTACGTTACCCAAGAAGCAGAATAAAATACCTGTTACCCGTGACCATTCACTAATATACAACATAATAAAACATGTGCCAGGCCTCAGTATATTTCATAACCTTATTAACTTTACGAAAAATGGTTTACAAACTTTATTAAAATCATGGTTTTCAATAATAACTAGATATAGTCTCTATGGACTGACTAAATACCCCACCCACCTGCCTACTTGACATTGTCCATTCACTTGGAAATGTTGTTAAAGTAATGCATTCCAGAATTTTGAAATGGCTTGAAAAGAAGCCAACGTGAAGAAATTAAATCTGCTATCCACAAACTCATATCTTAACATCTTCCTATACAAACCTACCAAAGTTATTTTCAGCATTCTGCTGGCAACAGCTTTAAATCAAATATTAACAGTTAATTTGGGTCATCATGTTCTTTATAGTATTGTACTGGGTATTTATATTTATATAGGTTTAGGAAAAAGCCCATCATGCAATATTAATTTTTAATATATTTGTCATGGTTATAAACAACATAAATAATACATGTACCATCATCAACATGCATGCACAAGAAACATCTCTGTTATGACAAGATTAATTAGCAAAGCTATAAATGGTATGATTTATTCGTACAGGGTATTTCAGGGTTCAAATTTGCTATATAAATGTTTTATATTTATATCAAAGACCTTTCTGATATTAAAACTCAAGTAAATATAAATTTTAAAATCTATTATTTCATAGTAGTGGTTAAAATGGCAAAAAGATATTAATCATGGGACACATATTTACTTCTCCAAAAAAAAAAATATATTGAATAATCAGAAAGTTCATATTAATTTTTTTATTAATATTTTAAAACTTAACATCTAAATTCATGAAAAATGAATCTTAGTGCTGGTAAAATGAACAAAAGTTAGCTTTCTTATAACAAAGATAGAATTGAATAGATGGAGTCAACAACACTTGCATATGTATACAAATGAAATATACTATGTCATTTACTGCAAAAGCACAGGGTAGGGTGGGATATCACATATAATATACAATTATATAAGGTAAACAAGTATAATCATGATAATGCAGGTTACATCTATATATACTATACATATATACGACAACAAAATCATATAAACAAAAGTAAAACAAAGTACTGTCTGAAAATCATAATTCATGTTTACAAAAATACACATAATATATAATATCTATAATGTTTCTCTTAAGTAATTTTTACTGAAGTGATCGGAAGTACAGAACTGGTAACACGTTGGCAATTTCTGAACACAAATCTATTGTCAACACTTTTATTCATATTAATACTGAAGAATTCATTATTTCAAAGGTCATTTATAATTATGCAATTGAGAGGCAAAAACTTCCAATTTTGCACATAATGCTATTTTATACTCAGAAACAGCCTTGTTATACATTTTCACTTATCTATTCCTAATAATAACCAGACTGTCCATGCATTGTTGATACAACATTTATAGAACAATGAAAGAGATTGTTGGTCAAAGCTGGAAGTGATCGCCAATGGCCTCTCAATAAAGCGTTTACTGTTTTTGTTGATCTTATGCTAATGTTAATGATGAGAAAATTTAAGCATGGACAAGAACATACAGGCATAAACACTGAACTGCCATTGTCACAACTATGTCGAGCTCATCATAAGCGGGCTCAACAAAATTTGATTGGTTTAATGAACACTAGGTTAAAATTGATTATAAAATCTTTTTACAAAACAGTATCTGTAAACCTTTATACATGTGTGTAGTATGAACTTTGACACAAATATCTGACCTTTTACAATGGAATTGCTTACTTATTCCTTAATTAAAAGATATCACTGAAAGATCATGTTTTACAAGAAAATCATGCTCAAGTAAGTTCATGCAATGTTAGAAAACTGAGAAAAATCCAAGACCATGCCTCAAACAGGGTGGGGGTGGGGGTTGGGGTGGTGCAAAGGGTTCCCTCAGTTGGATTAATCTAATTTTTAGCATTATTTATATTAATTACTTAAATGACAATATAAAATTTATTCCAATGTTTCAATACATTTATCTAAACTATTGTAGAGCAGAACACCAAAAGTAATCCAACTAACATACATATATGTAGTATACTAGTTGATAACCAAACTATCATACATGTATGTAGTATACTAGTTGATAACCAAACTATCATACATGCTTATAGCATACCAGTTGATAAAAGAACTATCATACATGTATGTAGTATACTAGTTGATAACCAAACTATCATACATGTATGTAGTATACTAGTTGATAACCAAACTACCATACATGTATGTAGTATACTAGTTGATAACCAAACTAACATACATGTATGTAGTATACTAGTTGATAACCAAACTACCATACATGTACGTAGTATACTAGTTGATAACCAAACTAACATACATGTATGTAGTATACTAGTTGATACTAGTTGATAACTAAACTACCATACATGTATGTAGTATACTAGTTGATAACCAAACTACCATACATGTATGTAGTATACTACCGGTAGTCGATAACCAAACTGACATACATGTTTGTAGTACACTAGTTAATAACCAAACTACTATACATATCATAGTATACTAGTTGATAACCAAACTACCATACATGCTTATAGCATACCAGTTGATAAAAGAACTAACATACATGTATGTAGTATACTAATTGATAACCGAATTAACATACATGTACATGTATGTAGTATACCAGTTGATAACCGAACTAACATACATGTATGCAGTATAATAATTGATAACCGAACTTACATAAATGTACATGTATGTAGTATACCAGTTGATAACCGAACTAACATAATTGTATGTAGTATACCAGTTGATAACCGAACTAACATAATTGTATGTAGTATATTAGTTGATAACCTAATTACATAACTTGCATGTTCATGTTTTTTGATAATAAATCATAATTATAGAGCTTCACTAAAGGGAGATCAGTACACCTATCCCACCAACATGACTGTCAGACAGAACCCTCTGGACAAAGTGATTCCTACATGATGTTATGTCGTGAAGTTATATTTTAATTTTTGTTAGATAACGCATGTTTTTAAAACAGTAAAAGTGAACAAAATTTAATAAAACATAGTATTAAAAATCATAACTCAATCACCTGTAAAAGATAAATAATACATTAACAATTACAACACATATACTGGCTGCAGAGTGCAGGCATGCGGGCATGCAGCATGTATATAATATATATATATGGCTATAGATACGACGGCCGTGGTAACTTGTATCCACCAACACTTACTTGACCCGAGATGTAACGGTGCGGGTGATTATCGTGCCCGCTACGCACGATGTAGCCTTGGCTCACTGGTGAATGACTATGATGCTGATTGGGAATGTCATACTGAGACTTAGGGCGGGAAAATTGCTATAGAAAAAGAAACGTACAACACAGTGTAACACAGAGGGAACATGTGACACATATAAAGGAAGGAAATATAGGGTGTGAGGGTGAAGACACCCAACAAGTATGTGTGGATCACATTTATTCTGCGCCGGGGCTACAAATGCCTGTGCGAGGATACACATGATTTTTAATCATACATCTTAGCTGCACAAAAGAGATAATAAATAAGTAAACTGCTATACCAGACTTAAAATTATTTAATTAAATTGATGAAATTCCACTATTTTTGTGTGTATATTTCTTCAATTTACAGAACAGTATTCTATAGTGTTTCCCTAAAAAAACAACAAGGGCTTTTTGAAAATGTTTTTTTCCAGACAAAACTGGTGGGGATTGTTTATTAGGGGGAATATGGTAAATCCAATATTTCACATTTCACAGGGTTAAATATACTTTGTACACATCTAATCACAGTACATGTATACCAAACATGGTGAAAAATGATTAGATTAAAAAATGATGTGTTTTTTTCAGAACCTAAATATATTATGATTGTTCAGTGATTGCACATCATCCCAATGAACAAACAACAATCTGCAGGAGGAATAAGAACTGATGAAAATCACTTCTAATTGCCTGAAATTGTTTAAACAAAAGTGAAGATGTATGTTTACATTTCTTGTTTGCTTACATTTATTTTTTTATTCTCAAACATAAATTTTATCCAAAATAAAATATGTAACTGACTTGAGGCAATATTTGCAGGAGTAATCACTGACATAAACTTTCTATACTTTAAAAAAAAAAAAAATTGTCATCAAAAGCCCTTGTTTGTATTTTTTTAATGAAAAAAATGAAAAAATGATGGACATCCTGTTGACACAATCATTCTTAAAATACAAATACTTATGTTTCTAATCTTCATCCTACCTCTAACTAAATCAAATTCTGGAGTGGCATGAAGTTTCATTGGCCATGGAAAATTTCGGATTCATACAAATGAAACTAGGCATAACCACCATCCTACCCCATGTAATTTGTACACTTTCTCATAAAGTGTTTGGACAAAACTGGGGACTCAAACCCACAGTGGATGTGAGAGGTAAGTGAGAGGTAAGTGTTCTTTGTTTATTCTTATTTATTTAATTGTGAAGAACTGCTCTCGAGTCCAATTTCTGGTTAAAACCAGTACTACCGTAAGTGCTGTTTTTTAGAGGCATCAGGTCGAATTGGCAATCAAACGAGCCACTTCTGGTGAGAGCAGCCAACTATCTATCCACTACATGAGAACTCAGCTTTTGTTGTTGAGTGCTCTTATGACTGCACCAGGCAACCACCTGACCATAACCGACGATGTGTGGAACACAAATTGTTTGCAGATGAAAAGAATCCTCATTGTAAGTTGAAATCAATATCAACTAATTTGTAATGTTCATTAGGTATCAAAGTATCATTATTATTATCAAATCACTCAGTCTAAAAATATCCCAAATAACCCAATCACAAACAATACAGTAATTATAGTACAAGTGTTCAAATGTTCATTAGAAACAAATCAGTACAAACAGTCCCATACATATCAACATATATGTGCCCAACAATGTTATGATGCTATATGGGTCACCTTGGTTAAACATGGCTATTATATGATTTACAGGTTATTTAATATATATGTGTGTGTGTATATATATATATCTATATAATTATGTATTATGTTACATAAACAACACTTAGTTAACAAGGTAAGTATGTATTATACATTTTTTTAAGTTACCAATATAAAAAATCTAAAAAATCTCATAAGCTTTACATTGTCATAAAAACATAATTATTTTTGTTACTTTTTTTCCTTTCTGGAATTTTTTTTCATTAATCAACCATTGAGTTAAATATTTTATTAAAGTCAAAAATTAAAATTATTCAAATTGTGCAATAAGCTGACTGTGCTATTAATATTTCAAATTATTCCCAAAATACCCTGCTACCTTTTAAAGGAAGTATATGAGGAAAGGTGACTATAAATGTCTTAAAGATATAACTCATTTTTAAAAAGGATAAAAGGCATCCAATTACCATTAATAAATAAAATCCAAATGTTTTGGTATGTCAAATCCATCAAAACAGGACAAAATCGATTATTAAATTGTAATGATAAACTTGAAACAAAATCTCCGTTCTAAAATTATACAGCACTTCAATACTGCTTAACTACCTTTATATCATCATGAACTCTTTCTAAGACAAAATATTTTTTTATTACAGACTAACCTGTATAACGGATCAAATTTAAATCAAAATGAAATCATGTGACTCATGTATTACATCACAAAAAATGTTGCAATTTCAAGCAGGAAATCTATTTCAGGGTAACCTAGGTGCATGGCCGTATTAGGAAATATTATTTTGGCATGTTTAAGATATCCTTTTGGCAATTCGAGTCAGTGAGTATATATGCGCATGATACATATTGACAAAAAAAATGTTTTTTGTCAATTCTAAAATTCCCTTTAAGACAGAATAACAGGAAAAATCTCTATAATGTCTTAAAAGGTAAGAAAATAAATAAAATTGATACAAAACATCTCATTATCAATTATTGAAATGATGTGGTATTTTGAATCAACAAAATAATGAAAAAAAAGATATTTTAATCAAAACAGTGAAATTGAAAGGAAATCCACATTCTAAAAATTGATATTGGGCAAATACTGATTGACAACCTTCAAACTCTTCCTAAGATGAAACAAATTCTACCATATGTAACCAATATGACAGACCAAACTGAAATGAAAATGAAAATATGTGACTCATTTGATATGTTCCAAAATACTTCGCAATTTTATTAGTGAAATATATTTTAGTCTTGCACATAGGCGAAGTTAGGAAATCCCTGTTCAATTTGTTAATTTGGCATGTTTAAATAGATACCTTTAAGACTATATGGGACCAATGAGTATATATATATAAGCATATATTGGATTAAAAACATTTTTGGCAATTTTATATTTTATTTTTTTTTAAAAATCCTGATATACTTCCTTTTAACACAAACATAAGACTCCTCGAACAAATAATTTCCTTATAAGAACTAAGAAACACATTCAGTTTCAAAGCTTAACATAATTCCCAAACATCCCATTTCCAAGGCAGTGTAACACATGTAAACATAGGAACAGTATTAGCAGAAATAATTCAATAGTAACAATTTATAATTTAATTAAGTCATCATTAATATCTTCATGTCATTTCTGTTTTAATGTACTTTACTTGATCATTTTTGTTTCTTTCAATCATGCTTCACTCATGAACTGTTACTAATATTTCATTCGATCACTAATCTTTCTTTCGTTAACTCTTAAACGTGTCACTTTTCTTTCTTTCATTTTTGTTCCTATCACTCATATGAGGAACTTTCACCCATTGGCATTATCATTTATTTTTGGTCCTGTCACTTATGTTCTATCAGTTTTGTCCCTGTAGCTTGTATTATTTTACTCTTTGGTCCTGTCTCTTATGTTTCTTTCATTTTTGTCCCAGTAGCTTGTTTTATTTTAATCTCTGGTCGTGTCTCTTATGTTTCTTTCATTTTTGTACAAACCCTGTAGCTTGTATTATTTTACTCTCTGGTCCTGCCACTAATGTTTCTTTCATTTTTGTCCCAGTAGCTTGTGTTATTTTACTCTCTGGTCCTGTCACTAATGTTTCGTTCATTTTTGTCCCAGTAGCTGATGTTATTTTACTCTCTGGTCCTGTCACTAATGTTTCTTTCATTTTTGTCCCTGTGGCTTGTGTTATTTTACTCTTTGGTCCTGTAATTTATCTTCATTTCAATTTTATCCCTGTGGCTTGTATTATTTACTCTTTGGTCCTGTCATTTACCTTCCTTTGTTCTTTTTCACTCACCCTTCTATCACCAGGCAAGTGTTTCTTTCACTTGTTATTCTGTTACATCAACTCTTGTTTCTGTCACTCCTGATCTTTTAACTCATGTCCAATCTATGTGTTCTCTTTTGCTCAAGGTTCTCTTGTGTTCTCTTTTGCTCAAGGTTCTCTTGTGTTCTCTTTCAAGCTTGTTCAGACTCTTGTTCCCTTTCACTCTTGGTCTCTCACTTTGGTATGTCACTTGTATTCTCTAACATTCAATAGTCCTTGAACTATTTCTCTCTTTCTAGTAATCATTCAACTCTTGTACCTGTCACTTATGTGATCTATTCTTTAATTTTATTTCATTTTTAACATTTTATCCTTCAAATCATTTCATTTCAAATATTTTATCCTTCAAGACCATTTTAATTCAGATACTGAATCCTTTAAAGTTTATTTCATTCAACTATTTTATCCTTCAAGATTTTTACATTCCTAATATTCTATCCTCATTTGAAGTTCACTTCAAACTTTTTTTTATTTTAAGAGTGAATATTATTTACCCGTTTCTTTTCTCCAGTTCTTTTATCATCAAATTATTCACATCTGCACCTATCACCCTTGTTCTAAACATACACTTATGTTTAAATAGTACATGTATACTGCAGTTTGTTTTTTAATCATTTTTTACAACAGAACAACAAAACATTGTTATGACATTTGTTAATGTTATTGACTGGCTCCATATGTCCATAGCTGCTACAACTGCGCAATGTAATTATATATGAAAAGCAATACCATTTGTATTTATAGGATTTGTACATATAAATAAGCCTTCAAGAATAAAATGACATAAATATCCATCCAAATCATACACAATCAGACAATACCATTATTGCATGTTTTGATGGTTGATTTCTGTGTGTATTACAGGTATTTATATATGTTTTGTTACAGGGAATGTAGAAGACTTACTTGTCGTGCAGGACTAGTGACGGATTTGACATACCGGTACTCGCCCTTATAAAAACAAGATAACTTTGACCATTTTCATTAATTAATATTTTAAAACTTCTATTACTGACACTTTATGCGAAAAAAACTAGTGGAGTCTGTAAATACAATTTTGCATTTGAAAAAAACAAAAAAACATCCAAATTTGTAGACTGCTTAACACTTATTTATTGAAGGTGAACAGCAAAGTTAACACAGTTTTATTCGTCTCCTAGCAACGTGCGCCTGTTGATCATGATTTGTAAAGCATCTAGTAATTCAGATGTTTTTTTTTGGCAATTTCTAGATCCAAAATATTTGATTCCACAAAACAAATTTGCATTTTGAAATAATTATGCAGCATAAAACGTATTTATTCTGTCAAACTTGCATTTTCTATTTCTTACTCGCCCACATTGAATCTTCAATTCACCAATGCTAGCGGACAAGTGGAATTTTACACCCCTGAATGGTATTTTGATTGTAGTTAAATATAAATTTATGATGATTTCATTAATCTACGATGTATTAAAGCAAGGTTTTTTTCTTCTTCTTTCAGTTATTTTCATGAACAAAGTGCTTTGTTCTCAGACACATTGATTTCTGTACTTATTTGTTGGATATTTTGATGTGTTTTGTTTGCTGAGGATATATGAAACATACCAAATACTTATGGCAATTTCAATTAATTCAGGAAGTTTTGATCGATTCAAAATTGTCTTGTCAAAAATAGTGCTACTTTTTTATAACTGCTCCTTATTGTGTATTTATTGTTTAAATGACCGATGTTATTTTATACTGGTTTATGTAATTCTGTAGTACGCAAATATTTGCATTTCATTATTGGATGAATAGTGTAATGCTTTTACAAACTATTGATTGTGTTGTTTTTGTATGTATTTGATGGACTATTTACATCATTACACATTGGCTTATTTATAGTAATTATGTACAAAATGTTCTCACGCATGCATATAAAATATCTGTATTACATGCACATATTGGACTTCACTTACAGGTGACGAGCTATCATACGAGGGACTGACATACACGGCGCTCGGTGTCCTAAATGAGGGCTTAGGGGACACCACGGGCCGGGCTATATCAGACCTACTCCGGTTGTGTATTATGTACTGCGATCTCTGAAATCATATGGGCACATCACAGATGACTGAGGTAACAAACAAAATGGTGCATACATATTCTACATGCATAGGAGTAGTATTAGGCGTTCACTGATGATAAGCTCTTATAAAATACAAACAGTAAAGTCATTCACATAACATAAAAAACACTGGAACATACATGTACATAATGATACCATAAATCATTCTAAATAATATTTCTTTCATTTGTTAACTAGAGCATCGATAGTTTCCATTGATAATGCTATTTACATCACTGGTACAAAATATCTAAATATAATAAAAGCTGTTTGAATACAGCATGATTCGAATATATGTTCAATCCATCAGAGAACTGCAATTAATATGACATCAGAATAACAGGAGGCATTTTCCTACATTTTTTCCTATAACAATCCAACCAAGTTTTGAATATTTGACTGATTTTCCATGAAGATTTATCTCAGAATCAATAGAAGACATTGTCTCTCTCAAATATATCTCCATGTTAAGTTTCATGATGACTGTAATACAGCCTAACTGAGTCATAAGTGTTTGTAGAAGTTTACCTGTGCAATCACACAGTGACTAATGGCAACATTAATGCAATGCAGTAGTTAGAAAAACACTTTATATTCTTCAACTGTAACATTTAATTTTAGTTTTTAACATTAATCATATTTAAAAACACAGATATAAATATTTAATAGTGCCTACACCTTTCTTCGTTTTTTACTGACATTAAATGACATACATGTACTAATGTATACCATGTAAAGCATGGTAAAAGCATGTTTGGTAAAACCATTGTAAAACTGAGTCCCCAAGTGACTTGTTCATACAAGTGTAAAACATTATGTACAGCTATCATGTTTGCCATTTTATACTTTTATTAATTTTACCTCACCTTCCACACACTAACACATTTGTTAAACACAAAAATTACTGGTGTATTTTACATTGAAGTTCTTTGACAAGTCACGTTTCAAGTATTCTTGGATAAAACCAGTACCTAGTAGATAATGTGTCTTGCTAAGGACCACCACACATGGCTGTAGTTGGGGACTGAACCCGCGACCCTTGGATCCTGAGTTTGGTACATATAAGCATGCTTTGCTGTTTTTTCACCCCCTAAAACTCTCCATCCCTTATATGTGTTTATCCACAAATATAACAATATCATTTCCAGTTTTAATTTGATAATACTGCTATATACATAAAAGATTCAAATGTAATTGCTACAAATGGCAACATTTTGCATGTTTTTGTAGAACACAAACTTAAGTTTTATCTACATTCAAGTTCTGTGAAGCTTTCTCTGCTTTTAATTATTAAATAATTCCAAGAATTTTATTATACTTCTGAGATTCTTCTCTTCTTAACAGCAGCACCATACAATGGTTTTACCAAATATTCTATTCAAATGCAAAACATATTACTGGAAGTCAAAGAATTCTTTCATTACATTTGAGCCTAAAACTAATATTCTTTTCAAACAGTTCAAACATAACTAGCCTAATGTTAGGAAGCCATTTTGTTTCTGTGCCCAAATCCAGTGTGAGAAGTACACTCTGTAATATTCAGACTTGTGATACGTTCTTGGTTATATATGTTTACATGAATGTTTGTAAGACATTGACATCTAATAGAACTACATGGCAGAAGCAAAGCATAGCCATAATTTTACAACTAAGTTGTGTTGTGCTGTGCATGGTGTCTAATCATGGGATGTGCATATACCACTGGCATGTCCAGTGTTAGCACGACAGTACAGTACTCATTGTAAGACAGGTGATTAAAGGAAAAGAAAATTCAGACTATGTGTTTGTTTTTAGTAAATGAAATCAACTTCTGTATTACTTAAAACAAATCTGTATAAAATGACAGGCATTCTTTAAAATAAATAAAATGTGAAAACGTAACCATTAAAAAAAAATTGTATATATATGCATGAAACAGTAATGCAATATTTATGTATCGCTTAACTTACTTACAAAAACTGCTTGATGTTAAATTTTTGGAACTTGTGTTTTTATGATTGTTTTATATAAACTGAAATGCACATTAATGATTGATGTACCTTGTAAACTGGGTCTTAATGTGACTCTAATGTCTGATCTTAAGACAGCAGGTATAGTACAGTTGTAACATTTACTCTTAATCATATAATTGTAGTATATTTAATTATCAACTCTATGCTAATAGTACATATCCTCTTGATATTGATTGTAGATTACTGCAAAAATACTGACAGAACATACCACCTAAATACTGACAGAATAAATCACCTAAATACTGACAGAATAAATCACCTAAATACTGACAGAATATATATTACATAAAAAGTGCCAGAATATATCACCTAAAAAATGACAGAATATATATAACATAAATACTGACAGAATATACCACCTTAAAACTGACAGAATATTTTACCTACCAGTAAATATTGACAGAATATATAACCTAAATACTGACAGACTATATAACCTAAATACTGACAGAATATATCACCTAAATACTTAAAATTCATATCACCTAAATACTGAATTCATATCACCTAAATACTGACACAGTATGCTCATAAACAGAAGGGCCTGTCTGGGGTTGGGGGATTTTGTCAAAATACTAAAACAATCTCCAACTAAGGCATATTCTCTATATTTACTAAAGCAATCTCCAACTAATCTTCATTCTCTATTTACTAAATCAATCTCCAACTAATCTTCATTCTCTATATACTAAAACAATCTACATTCTCTCTTTCTAGATTTACTAAAACAATCTCCAACTAGGCATATTCTCTATATTTACTAAAACAATCTCCAACTAGGCATATTCTCTATATTTACTAAAACAATCTCCAACTAGGCATATTCTCTATACATGTATTTACTAAAACAATCTCCAACTAATCTAATCTACATTTTCTATTAACTAAAACAGTCTCAAGCTAATCTTCATTCTCTAGTTCTAGATTGACTAAACAATCCCCAACTAGGCATATTCTCTATATTTACTTAAACAATCTCCAACTAGTCTACATTTTCTATTTACTAAAACAATCTCCAACTTTTCTACATTCTCTAACCACCAAATCTCCAACTGAGCTACATTATATATTTCTATATTTATTAAAAACAATCTTCAACTAAGCTTTATTTTCTATATTTATTATACATCAATCTCCGACTAACTTAAAGGTATTTTTCCCATATTACTAACACCTAATCTTCAAATAAGCTATATTTTCCATATTTATAATCACCAATCTCCAACTAAGTTTAATTTTCCATATTTACTAAAAACAACTACATTCTCTAGTTCTATATATACTAAAAATAATCTACATTCTCTATTTTTACACATAGAAAGCAGACAGAATTTAAAACCCGAAGTAACGTAGAAGTGTAGACCCAGCCACAAGTATGGAGCATAGGAGGGCATGTAGGGAGTACTGGAGTACTCTGCCCGAGATAGGAGAATACATTAAGCAGATACTCAGACAACAATGCTGATAGGTTAAGAAGTAAATAAAGGATATTGCAAGCATTTAATTGGTTAACTAGCTCTGGCCCTTTTCTTGGTAATGAAGCATCTCATAGGGGTTAATTCAGTGACCAACTTACAGGGTCCGGTTTTGACATGTCATTGAGAGACGGGGCCGAGCCCGATCTAGAGTGAATGATGGGTCCCAGTTGTGGCCCAGCATGTCGTGCAGACTATAGCGGCATAGAAAGAGGACGGTTAGAAATATCATTTAAATACAACAATAAAATTGATTAAATATGCATTACAAGTCCAAGAGGACAAAATGTATGAATGCTCTACTGATAAACATAAAGTATGAAGTGATCCACTAAATAGTGATTTAATCTACACGCGCTTATTGAGCTGGATTGCAAGTAAACTGAGAGCCTTTACCACAGCTCTCAAGTTCAATTTCTGGCCAGACCAGTACCGGATGTTGTTATGTGAGGCAGCTGGTCCCAGCTTAGGATCAAACCTACAACATCCAGCATGAGCAGCCAATACCAACTCACCAGGATTATATGACTTGTTACTTGGGGTAAAAGGTACACCTTAAGAATGAATGCTGATATTTCTTAAAAGGTAAAAAAAAAATTGTACCAGCACAGAAATGTGGATGAGCCAGAAATTAGATATGCACAAACCAGCATTGCTTTTGCAGCAATGTTGCTTTACTGTTTAAATAGCAAAATACAAAATTACACACCTGGTAAAGGTTGATCATGACAGCATGTATGAAATATCTTATTAAAAACAAACAACACACCATCGCAAAAGCTCAGACAACCTTTGAATGTCAGAGCTACAATCAAGACAAACTTCAAAACTGTAAAGCAAGAGGTCAATATGAGTCAGTGTCGTTCATCTAAGAAAAGTAATAAATTTGAATACAGAATTAAGTTTATGGAATTTGAAAAGCATAGTAGGATTATAACTTTAGTATGTATATGTTTCACATTAAAAGTTTATCATATTGATAATAAATCTAATAAATTTTGGTTTATATAAAATGTGTTGTTTTTTTTAACTTATGAGCAATTTTCTGTTTTGGGGCATTCTTTTTTAACTTATGAGCAATTTTCTGTTTTGGGGCATTTTATCATTGAAAATCTGTTAATTACTAAGAAAAATTGTATAAAACAGAGCTTCAATCGTTAAAAATCATTTTGCCTAATGTGGCTTGAATGAAGATCAATAAGCAAAAAATAGCATTGTTTAAATTTATCTTTAACTAGGGAAAGTATGTGAAATTTAAAGTTCGCAAGATGTTGATTGAGATTCATTTTGTTAAATTATTACCAACGTTGCAATATACATGTAGTTTGAGGTGACAATGAACATCTGAAATGGTGTCTAACACTTCGGCAATGTACAGATGACGATGGACAAATGCATTATGGTATGAGCCAAGCTAAGCCAAAAAATAAGCCTTGGCAATATAACACTTATATAACAAAGACTTGCATTGTATTGTAATGAATGATGGTATCTAGACTATCAGGTGGCAATACAACAGATATATACGTGAAGTGTAAAATATTACTTATCTCACCAATATGGAGGGATGGGACAACATTCAGTCACTTTACCATTATACCCATTCATTTAGTAATCTAATACATAGCTACATACCCGTCCAATGTGCATTCTACTCAATCATTCATTTAAGAAACACATTCACCAGACAGATTTTTAACTAAAAGACCACTGCAAGACATCATAACTGTAAAATGCTTATTAATGTTTCCAATAATGTTCACACACATTTTTTATATTGGGTTTCAAGTAGGTTTTTTTTTTGAAGCTCATATAGTATTAGAGTCAGGCGAACAAAAAAACAGCACACCTGGACAATACAGAGTGAAATACCAGGGTACAGATAACTGAATGGTATACTTACTGGATTATACGCTTGTGGGGCTGCCCTAGAGTCCGCCCGTGGGTCCGACTGCTGCGGCTGCTGTATATTTTGCATGCTGCTGGGTCTTGACACCGGGATGGGTTCAGGGGCCACATGCTGAGGCCGATGCTGAGGGGGCCCTGCGGGGTGGGACTGTACAGAAGGGGGTGGGGCATGCTGCAAACAACCATCACAAAACAGGGTCAATACAAAAAGCAATATAGAAAATGCTAATATTAGAAGACAAAAGCATTAGAAAGTGAATAACAACATTTAGAAACAGTTTCCAGAATGACAGATCAGTGACATCCTTTAATCTTTATACCCAGATAACATGGTGAACAAAGTGCATTACAAACAAGTAAAACATTACTAACAATATATGCCATGTATAATCATCATCCTACAATCAATAGTACACAACATTTTTTTTCAATATTAAGCACCATTTTCATGCCATCAACATTCTGTTAACCTACCCACTCTTTCCTGGGATCCTAGAAGTGAGACGAATGTCACTGATAGGCAGTGTTATATAGCGTTGTATATCAGTCATCACAGTGACTGGCCGTGCAGAGATCTGAACACACTACCCATGGACTGATAGTCATACGCACTACTTATACAGACTGAGTTAATCAGGCCAACAGAACATAATGGTAGTTCATTATAGTTTAAAATATACTGTTGAAAGTGCACAAGCAGATTTCCCCCTAAAAATATTCTTTATGATTCTAGATCAAGTCAGTGGATGATTTCCTCAACATCTCTATATTAAAGCACCTTTTTTTTTGTAATTGCCTAACAATACATGACCCCATTTTTCATTAGTTGATAGCAGTCACATGTTCTTACTATTACTAAGATTAGAAACAAAAATGTATCACTTCTTTAACTGTTCTGACAGACAAATTTTTGTTAGCTTGAATTTAATTGGCTAATTGATAAACAGGTGTCCTAATGAAAACCATTTTTCACATCATATTTTAAATCTGGTTTAAAACCAAAATATTACATTCAAGGAATTGCTAAAAGTCTAATAATAAATAGTATTTGCGAAGCTAAAATAAAACTAGGGTGATACAAGAAGTCAGGGTTTACAAAACACAAACACCCACTAGCTTAATAATCAAAGCCAACCCAGCTCTGCAGTGCCTGTTAAATGGTGTTCATACTTCAAAATGTAACAGTTATGGTTACTGTATGAAAGACTGGACACATCTGCGCAACAAAACATTTCATGAGAATGCATCCATTTCTAAACAATTAAATTTCAGCTTAGGTGAGCTTAAATCTGAATTAATCTATAAACTATTCTCCAAACATTATAAATTGCATGATATATAAAAAAAATAATTTCTTAATTATCACAGTCATTAATGATTAAAGGGCCAACAATGCTGCCTAAATATGTATACATGTTGCAGTAGTCATCTTGAGCTTTGTAGTACTGGTCACTTTGACCTTTGACCAAATAAACTAGAAAAGTATTTCTTCTTCTTCGGACACTGCATAATTTCTTGATGGTCTGTCAAGTTATTGAGTAAAATATTAACACTTTGTTTGAGGTGGTGCTTACATAATGAAAAATTTAATTTTTTTTTTTTAAAAATGTGGTAATAGTAATGCAATGGTATATCATGTGGTGCCACTTACAATGTTATTATGATTTTGAGGATGCGACGGTGCAGCAGGAGCCTGCCGCTTATTCCCTCCATGCACTGATAAACGACTCTAGAAACATGCAAAAACACAAAATAATTAGCCAGCAGTTCCATACATATCATCACATGTCATATCATGAATGTCAGAGTTGTGATAGAAAGTTTTTTACGACTTAGATACATCCTGCACATTTTTCCTAAGTAAAACCAGTAAATAAGCAAGTGAAGTTAAAATGTCTTGCTCAAGGACACCACACATGACCTTAGTGGGAGATCAAACCTACAACTCCCCGAGACCTTAGTGGGAGATCAAACCTACAACTCCCTGACCCTGTGTCCTTTGCTCCAACCTACAACTCCCTGATCATGTGTCTGAACTTCAACACCACACTAATGCTACACACAATCAAGATCTATCAAGGTCATGAGATTGTGATCTCTATACATAGCATTTATATTTTTAATGGGGTTTAATGTTAACATAGCATGGCATGTCCAATTTTGTGGCCGAGGAAGAATGAACCTCAGTAAAAACTACCGTCCTGTAAGTAACTGGCAAACTTTCTCATATGAAGTTTTTTAACTGAGCCAGGCTCAAACCCACGACATCAATGGCGCAACGTAAGTGGTCATTAGAAAACATGGCCACAGAGGATCCTCTGATTCAAATTTGAAATTCGATCACGTCTGATCTTTGATATATGGTTTGCAGGAATAGGACTTCTTGATTTACCTAGAGAGAGGCAGATGTCCAAAAGTATCACATGTTAATTACAGAATCCCGTTGTTTTTTATTGCTGTTGGGTAGTTTGTTTCACTGGAGTTAAATGCCATTTCCTAAACACTGTTTTATATTATATAATGTAAACCTCAGTTGTATTGGTGGAAGGAGATGTCAGAATAAATACAAGAAGAACTACGAACTTGTTGCAAATAACTGGCACTTTCTTGTAAGTTTTAGGACAGTTTATTTGACTAATTATCATCATTTTTAAGCCATCAACAAACAGACAATCAGATAACTTAACCACTCTTTCCTGGGTTCTTGGAAGGTTTACCAGCACTTGAGCACATCCAATCCCCACAAGTAGTTGATAACTTTCTCACTTGAATTAGTGGTGAGAGACAAATGACAATGAGGCGCAATGTCATATATCAATCATCACAGAGTCTGACTGGCCTATATTCAAACTTACAACCACTGGATTGATATCATAGATGCGCTACAGGCAGAGCTAGTCGGGCCAAACTCGCCAAAGTGGAGGACTCACATTTAGTTATAAACAAAAAATTGCAGTTATGGTTAAGGATGTCCAATGAGAAGTGGAGTAGATGCAGCCAGACCAACCTGAGAGGCAGGTAGTTTATCCAAGGTTGTCCAGGCATACATCTCTAGCACCACCAATATTTTTTGTTACACTTCTTTGTTAATGGGTATTTAGCTGTTACAATTAATATACATGTACCTCCAACAAAACTCTGACAGTCATATATAAAATGTCCATGAGTAAAAACAGCTCAAGTGTGTTGCAATGTCTAATATTTGTTTATAAAACTATACGTATTAAAGCGAACTTTTCCTTTTTCAAATGATTTTATCTTTTATTTTAATAAATAAATATAGATATCATAGCAATTTTATAAGTTTATTTACTAACCCTTTTCATGCAATGTTTAACTATTCACTTAAAATTGTTTGCCATTTCTGAAAAAAATCCCCCCCAGAGAGATTTCTGAGCTCAAAACTGAAGTACTATATTCAGTTCTAACCATATGAAAATGTTGCTGTGTAAGAAGATAGAATAGCAGAAACACTATCAAAATTCTATACGCAATAAAGTTCAATCCCACGTGTTTTAATACAATGAACAAGTAGTAGACATGGCAACCAAAAGCAAATATAAAACAAAATATACATCACTCAATAAAAGGTTTCTTTCAAAACAAAACAAAATAAAATATTTGTGAGAAGATAGTATTGATAGAGAAAGCCTCAATTTTAAATACTGGTTTTCAACACAGATAAGGACAGGAATCGTCTGGAACTCAGGTGTCGCCAGCTGGTGCCTCATTATAGCCTATACAATATTTTGGAAATTTTGGTGTCGCTAGCTTGGGTCTCATCACGACCAGTACAATCTTCACATAGATTTCCTCCATATCTAGTCATGTAAGTAGTCTTATTACAGCCCCAACTTTGCTATATAAAACACACACACAGGCACGCACGCACGCACGCACGCACGCACGCTTCAGTACAGAGAACAGCTGCTTTGCGATAACCATAAACCTAACAAGTCCCCCTACCAGTATAGAGAACTGTGGGGCTGTAAATACAAAATCAAAAAGCTGATTGATGAAAAAGTAATTATAAATTGTATTACTAATGGATAATGCAAGCTAACAAAGTGATCCCAAGTACCTGCCATGCTATGCAGGAGAATGAATATATAATAAAGATGAATGCAGAAAATATAAACACAAGAAAACAGAAAGTGCAAATTGATGTAAAATACGAGCTAAAATTTGAAGCCATATAATCTACATTATAGTGAAACTCCTACATTTATGCAAGATTGTATCTGACAGCAAGACATCATGACAATCTGAACATAAAAACTAAATTTTAGAGGTGTGAAATGAGTAAAAGGACTGCAACAACAATAAGCTGTACAACAATATTGAAGTATTTTGGTTTGGAAACAATCTATCATATCGTAGTTTAAGTTGTTCCAGTCCTTTGTCTTACTAAGTACACTTCAGATCCCTCGTAGTACATGTTATACGTAAATATCACAGTCACTCATATAATATGGACGAATAATTACTTCCATAAACTGTTGCCATGCATTCAATTTAATGTAGCAAGTTTCATCCAACATCTCCAACGATCCAGCTGTGTCTTTTCACATAAAACACCTTTAATTACATTTTTCTCTACAGAAAATTCAGCTGGATAAAATGACGTAAATTTCAAAACATCTAACTCGTAAAACATAAAATATTGGCATTCACTTTTTCAATTGTTGTGCAGATGATGTTTTTTACATTTATTTTTTTTACACATATTATTTTTTCCTACGATTCAAATTTCCATCGAGTTCTCCTAAGCTACATACACAGGTACACCAATACTATGTTCTGTGTAACTATTGCAGTTGTTTTGGTAAACTTTTATGGTTAGGTCAGTGCTACTTTGTTGTGCTATTTAAACAAAAGGACCACATTGGCCCTAAATCAATCACCCATGGCATAGAGACAGACACAATGCCAAATGCCATACATCAGAGTGACATTAAAGATGGTCAGTTGAGATATTACAAATATATAACAACAGTGTAAGTTTGTTGATAACTGCCCATGCTACAGTGCACATAATATCAAAAACGCATTCTTTTAGATTCAAGGGCCATAACCGTGCTGTTAATTATCAAATTTGGTTAGTAGAAAAATTATCCCAGATAATATGATTATATAACTACTGTGTACTTTTGGTGATGAATTGAAAAAAAAGCATGGTCAACATTATTTTACAGATGGATGGACACATTGACAGATAACGAACACAGTGTGACCAGAATAGCTAACCTTAAGCATTTCTAAGGTGAGCTTATAAAATCAGATGTAAACAACACATTCAAATTGATCAGAACATCAAACAAGAGGGCCAAGATGGTCCTATATCGCTCACCTGACTGACCTTGAGTCACCCAACTTAAGTAGAGTATATAATACATGTACACTTAAAATTCCACAAAAACAAATTGGGCAAGAATTTTGATTTGTTTTGAAGATGTAACAGATGCATAGAAGAGTTCAAACTTGGTAGAGGTTCACCCATGGTAAATGTCAGTGAAATTACATTGAAATCAGGTCAGTAGATTCTGACAAGAAGGCTTATGAAGTTTTTACTATAGCTGCCTATATAGTAAACTAGCACCTCACTGTGGCGGCCATGTTTTTTAACAAATCACAACGGCTCGAACAAACTTGGTTAAGGGTCACCAAAAGAACATTTCTGCGAAATTGTTTTAAAATTGATCCGGTGGTTTCTGACAAGAAGATTTTTTAAGTTTTTACTATAGCTTATATAGTAAACTAACCCCATCTCCTGACCGCCATGTTTTATAACGAATCACTACCGTTTGAACTAACTTGGTAGGGGTTCCTCCGAGGAACATTTCTGTGAAATTATTTTAAAATTTGGTCAGTAGTTTCTTACAAGAAGATTTTTTAAGTTTTTACTAATTAAACTTGCCCTGCCCCCTGGCCGCCATGTTTTTTGACAAATCAAGATGGTTTGAACAAACTTGGTAGTGGGTCACCCAAGGACCATTTCTGTGAAATTATTTTAAAATTGAGCCAGTAGTTTCTGACAAGAAGATTTTTTAAGTTTTTACTATAGCTTATATTGTAAACTAACCCCACCCCCTGACCACCATGTTTTTTTGACAAATCAAAATGGCTTGAACAAACTTGTAGATGGTCACCCAAGGACCATTTCTGTGAAATTATTTTAAAATCGAGCCAGTAGTTTCTGACAAGAAGATTTTTTAAGTTTTTACTTTAGCTTATATTGTTAACTAACCCAACCCCTGGCCACCATGTTTTTTTGACAAATCAAGATGGCTTGAACCAACTTGGTAGTGGGTCACCCAAGGAGCATTTCTGTGAAATTATTTTAAAATCAAGCCAGTAGTTTCTGATAAGAAGATTTTTTAAGTTTTTACTATAGCTTATATTGTAAACTAACCCCACCCCCTGGCCACCATGTTTTTTGACGAATCAAGGTGGCTTGAACAAACTTGGTAAAGGGTCTTCAAAGGACCATTTCTGTGAAATTATTTTAAAATCAAGCCAGTAGTTTCTGACAAAAAAGATTTTTTTCAGTTTTTACTATAGCTTATATTATAAACTAACCCCACCCCCTGGCCGCCATGTTTTTTGATGAATCAAAATGGCTTGAATAAACTTGGTAGAGGGTCACACAGGGAACATTTCTGTGAAAGTATTTTAAAATTGAGCCAGTAGTTTCTGACAAGAAGGCTTCTGAAGTTTTTACTATAGCTGGCTATATAGTAAACTAGCACCACACTGTGGCGGTCATGTGTTTTGACGAATCAATATGGCTTGAACAAACTTGGTAGAGGGTCACCCAAGGAACATTTCTGTGAAATTATTTTAAAATTAAGCCAGTAATTTCTAACAAGAAGAATTTTTATGTTTTACTAATTAAACTTGCCCCGCCCCCTGGCAGCAATTTTTTTGACGAATCAAGATCAAGACAGATGACGAACACCAGACAATCACAAAAGCTCACCTTTGAGGTTCGGCTCAGGTGAGCTAAAAACAATACTGGATTGCAGCAATGTGCATTGGTGCTAATTAATCGCGATATAACATAAAATGATAATTGATAGATGACAACAGCTGTTAGAGAACATTGGAGATGTTGACAAAAACTAGCAAATGAAATTGCCATTTTGATTATAAAGATCAATATGATTACAGATTTGAAGTGTACAACCGGTTCAGACTATGCAGGCGAATGATTCCACTACCGAGATACACACAATGAGCAGGACTATGGTACTTGGTACATGATACAAATCCCACAATATCTATATCACCAGCATCCACCGTAGTTAACATTTAGTGAAGTTTTACAGAGCTTGAAAAAGTCACTAATCTGCTGAATCTATGGAGCTAAATTTATCAAATTTTGAAATAAAAACACACAACCATTAATTTAACAATCACATATAATACTGACTTGCAGAAATAGGCACTTTTCTGAGTATCAGACTAAAATATTTGATAAAATGAGACACTGGTCTGGATATGCACCTATTTGTCTATAATCGTGATGAAGTGAACAGTTGAACAATGAACTTTTGGAGTATCAAATATCAGAAAAAATATGTAATGTTAACATTTCATTTCCATGAAAAAATCAATTAACCAAAAAACAAACACTGTTTCAGTTTGAAAGTATAACATTTTCTGTTATCAGTCAAAATGAGATCAACAAGACCGTTTAAAAAGTTTTTAAGCATTTAATGGCATACTTCCTATTTTTGCGTTGAGTAAATTGAAATTTCAGATCAATTTACAAGTAAGTTTAGGAATTTAATATTTTTCCAGATAAGATAAAAATGCATCACAGTGACTCAAGCATCAAAATATGGATATTTTTTAAATGAACAATTGGGAATTTTATCACTTTATTAAGTTTCATTAGGAATTAAAATTTCCTTAAAATTTGATTACTTTATAAAAGTCATCTATATATATATATAGTATCAGTAACCAAATCATTCCCGCAATAAACTATAACAATGAAAAAATTTGTATCATGTACCACCATAATTACAGGCATCTACAACATCAGGGGTGACTGTACAATTAGCTTATCTTCTTACACTTACATTTTGTAAATCAGCGTCACCATTTGACAAAGCGTCGCTGTATTTCTGTAGGACGTTCGGATCATTGTCTCGTACTGTGTTTAGAATCCAGTTTACACTCTCCTCCTCATCTTCTGAGTTGACCTCTCTGGAAAGACAGAGTGGCTTATAAGCAGATGTTACATGGGAAATATTGTTTATTTTTTTAATGGAGTTCAATGCCATTTCAACACACTGCATCCAGTTTTATTGGAAAATGAATGGTGAGCAGAAACACTGGCAATTGACCGGCAAATGAAAGTTTTTTGACTGAACTGGACTCGAATCCACAACCCTGGCAGTGACAGGTAAGCGATCTTAAGACAGCATCACCGAGTCTGTCAGTCTTGGAGGACCCAGGATGGGACAAGAAGCAACATTACAGTTTTAGAATCCTATAAACAGAGAGACAGAAAATAAATGTGTCTGATAAAATGTATACAAATATACAAAATGGAGTCTGACAATTAATGACCAGGTAAATTCTATTACAAAACAAACAAGAGCATTTTATGAAGAGTGCAAATCATTGTGAATTTTTCCCAAAAATATTGATAAATATTTTTTTTTGCAAATTTTAAATTTCTTTCTTTGATTTTAAAGTTTATTCATCTTAACACAGCAATAATAACAGCACTCAAGATAAATTTGACACAAACAAAAATGCTCAAGTACACCTCTATTTTGAAAATCAAGAATATATATTCTCCTATTTTAGAAACACCATGTACACACTGGTTTTGGTTATTATGCATATCGAAGTTACAGAACTGAGATTTTATTGTTTACTTTAAAAAATGACTGCCCGTTAAAGCATTGGGCTTCACCCTATAGAGTTTACTTATTAATCTGACTGCCCCCTCTCCCAATTATCACAATAATCAATCAAGTACAATGCACAAAATATTTCTGGACCATTACAGTTTCCTCAAGTTAGCTAATGGGTACCAGACTGGGTACCAGCAGTACTTACTACAGTACTGTACATCTATTACAAGACGGGGTACCAGTAGTACTTACTCATCACTCTCACTGTCTGACTCGCCATTGTTCTTTTTCTCCACCTTCCAACGTTTATACCGATCAATCAGATCTTGTAAAAATGCCGTCCTCTTCGCTTTTTTCATAAACGGATGTCGTATCAAGTCTTTTGCTGAAGGTCGCTGATAAAATGACATAAAAAAGATTTTACTTAGGATGTTAAATGCAGTGAATCAGGGAAAATGGCTATAAATGTTTAAAAAATTAAAATTAAGTTTAAAATTAGTATAAAACATCTTTTATTTATGACTAAAATACGAATGATCTGGATCGATGTTCTGATTGGATTAAAATCAAAATTAAATTCCAAATCTAAAATAAATATCACATATGCACTGCTTGACGACCGTCACCTCATCATTCAGGCTTTTTCTACGATCATTTAAAGTTAAATCAATAATGATTGATTAAATTAAATCAAATTGAAGTCATTTGACATGCCATTAAAGATATTGCAATTTTAATAAGGACTAATTGTTTAAATATATAAATACATGTAAAGGGGACACACTTGTCCGCAACTTTACTAAGGGGAGCAAGTAGTGCAGTTAATCTAGTAATAAATGTGTAACCAGTCAATCGCTAAATCTTTAACCGTACAACTACCTGGTTACCAATACAGTGATATTGTACATTAACTCATTATATCAACATATAAATGGTATAAAAAAACATCACTTACATTATTTGGATCTTTATTTAAACAGAGTTCTACAAATTCTTTAAACTGTCTTGTAAAGTTCCCTGTAAGCTGTGGTGCATTGTTTTTTGGAATGAGAAAAAGTACCCGCATTGGATGAAGCTCTGAGTTTGGAGGTTCTCCTTTGGCTAGTTCTATAGCTGTGATACCAAGACTCCAAATATCCGCCTGGGGGTGACATATAAATCAGTCAATAAAACAGTCAACAACAAATATCAACCTGTAAACATATGAAAACAACTACATCACCAATAAGTCCCACATAAGATAAAGAGTTGAGCTTTTACACAGAGTGGGGCACGAACTCAGGATTTAAGTTTTGAGATACAAGTTATCATTAGACGACAGCGCCACAGACCACTCAGCCACAGAGGATCCATACAGTAAGGCACTTTATGTGCACATAAACGCTTATTATATTCAGGATGTTGTCCAGCATGATTTGTCTAATTTATAGGAATTTAATTTGCAATTAATATAAAACAAATGAGTTTAAAACAACAATCTGAATAATTGTGAACAGATGAAATCAAAACTGCACATGCTACATTGCACACAAGGCATATCAAAGCCATTAAGTTAACATTACATGATTTGGCTAGTTCAAACACTTGTCTGAGATACTTTGCAGATATAGCTCAAAACTGGAGACAGCCATGTCAAAATCCCTATTTTCAACTAATTCATGCTGGACAGGTCAAAACATGAAAAAATGGATTCATTTTTTTCTCAGATTCATAACGTAAAGTGTGGCTAGCTAAATGTCTAACTGTTCATAATGAAAACCACAAGTTCACCGAACAGAAACTTGCAAAAAGTTTTCTATTTTACTAATTTTTTGTAATATGTCGTCCTGATCCATAATTTACGACTTCATGTAGAAGAACATCAACCAAATAGCAAACTATGAAATTTCAAAATGATGTATGTTAATATATTCACATTATCATTCCATTCATATTTCATATACTGTCACTAAAACTGACACATTGTGAATCATACCTTAGATGTTTTTATAATAAATTTAAAGAGAATTTAAAATGAGAATTTATTATTATTTTCAGAATATTGAATTAAGTCTTCACAACTTCCCTATTGTAATTTACCACAATAAATACACACAAAAAACAAACAATATTCTACGTAGATTCCTTATAAAGTCTTTCTCCGCCAATGACAGTTGATATGCCATTTATAAGGCTTAAAAAAATAAATGTTGTATTTAAAGCAACACATCCACGTTTAAACTTTTTTAAAAAGTTTTTCAATTGAGTTGTGAGCACATTTCCCATACATAAATATATGGTCAGTGAGCTGTATATGTGCTAACAAACACTATCCAGAACGCTTTAGAATTATAAAAAAAGATGTCCAAATTATCAAGCGTGACAAACGCTTTATAAATTATTTTTAAATTGCCGAGGATTCCTACTTGGCTTCAAATTGAATTATGCGAGTCGTATTAAAAAACTTCACGTTTTAGTGCGTAGTGTACTTCACCTGCCTTGAAAGTCATTTTGACAATTTTTTTTGACTCAGGTGAGTTACACGCTTGTTTTATAAAGTGTTAATCACGCATTATAATTTGGGCATCATTTTGTTCGGGATTGTGTTTATATGCTCATATACAGCTAATTGATCATATGGTTGTATGGGAAATGTGCTCATAACTCAATTAAAATTTTTTTTTTAAAAGTTCAAACGTGGATGTGTTGCTGGTTTCATGCTGAAAAAAAAATAGGTAAGAAGGCTTATTTTTTTTTTTAATTATTTTTTTAGATGCAAAATCAAAGGGTCAGTGTTTTTTGGTCATTTTTTTTCTTTATTTTCCCTAGCATGTACTCAAATTTGCATGCAAAGTAATTACACCTTTTTTCAAAAGCATTTGGTGACAACATATTGTATACTTTTGTAGTTTGTCTGCTTTTGTAGTTTGAATGTTTTCCTTTCCACTTTCAATATATTCTCATTTGTTCTGCACTATGTGCACCATATTGCAATAGGTTAGATTGGGTATTCAACAGAATCTGTTAAAAAAGGTATTATTAAATATATAAAAGGAATTTCATTTTATATATTTAATATATCTGCGAAAATATTTCAAAACTACCAACTAATTTCAACAAAGTTTGCACCAGATTTTGTGTTCATTTCACATGTAAAAACACTTCCTTTTTGGCCTTCCTCAGGTGCAGGGTGGAACAGAAAAAAGACCTGTTCCACGGTGAATGAATGGTGGATTGGCTGAATAACCTTTTTGCTGGCGGTATGTTCATGTGAACTTTTTCGGAAAGAATGAGGGAAACCTTTTATATTTACACCTAGCATTCTAACTTCCTAATAAGTCTGAATCCTAATTTTATTCATGACAACAACTACTCTAATACCACAAATAAGTTTCTGAATGAGTGGTAAAAGTAGCATTCTATTTTATTGTTAGTAAAAATTCAACCACATAGTGTGATTTTGTCAAAAAACAAGAGGGTCAAGATCGCCCTATATCGCTCACCTGACTGACCTTGAGTCTTATTAGATTATATAACACATGTACACTCAAAATTCCAGAAAAACAAGATGGGCAATTAGTCAGAATTTTGATTTGTTTTGAAGATGTAACAGATGCTTAGAAGAGTTCAAACTTGGTAGAGGTTCACCGATGGTAAATGTCAGTGAAATTACATCGAAATCAGGTCAGTAGATTCTGACAAGAAGGCTTTTGAAGTTTTTACTATAGCTGCCTATATAGTAAACTAGCACCTCACTGTGGCAGTCATGTTTTTAACAAATCACAACGGCTTGAACAAAATTGGTAAAGGGTCACCCAAGGAACATTTCTGCAAAATTGTTTTAAAATTGATCCGGTGGTTTCTGACAAGAAGATTTTTTTAAGTTTTTACTATAGCTTATATAGTAAACTAACCCCTACCCCTTGCCCCCATGTCTTTTAACGAATCACTACGGTTTGAACAAACTTGGTGAAGGATACTCCGAGGAACATTTCTGTGAAATTATTTTAAAATCGAGCCAGAAGTTTCTGTCAAAACTTTTTTAATTTTTTACTAATTAAACTTGTCCCGCCCCCTGGCAGCTATGTTTTTTGATGAATTAAGATGGCTTGAACAAACTTGGTAAAAAGTCACCCAAGGATAATTTTTGTACAATCATTTTAAAACCTAGCATGTAGTTTCTGATAAGAAGATTTTTTAAGTTTATACTATAGCTTATATAGTAAACTAACCCCATACCTTTGCTGCCATGTTTTTTGACAAATCAAGATGGATTGAACAAACTTGGTAGAGGGTCACCCAAGGAACAGTTCTGTGAAATTATTTTAAAATCGAGCATGCAGTTTCTGACAAGAAGACTTTTTAAGTTTTTACTATAGCTTATATAGTAAACTAACCCAAGTAGTTTCTGACAAGAAGGTTTTTTAAATTTTTGCCTTATCTTATAGTAAACTAATCCCACCCCCTGGCTGCCATGTTTTTGACGAATCAGAATGGCTTGAACAAACTTGGTAAAGGGTCACCCAAGGAACATTTCTGTGAAATTATTTTAAAATCGATTCAGTAGTTTCTGAAAAGAAGATTTTTAAAGTTTTTACTAATTAAACCTGCCCGCCCTGTGGCGGCCATGTGTTTTGATGAATCAAGACGGCTTGAAAATACTTGGTAGAGAGTCACCAAAGGAACATTTCTGTGAAGTTATATCAAAATTGACCCAGTGAGGAGAAGTTGTTAGAAACTAAAAGTTAACAGACGACGGACGATGGACGACAGACGATGGACACCAGGCGATCACAAAAGCTTAGCTGTGAGCCTTTGGCTCAGGTGAGCTAAAAGAACAGGGTTGCTGGATAGAAACCTTTTTTTAAACTTTATAATCAAGTGCTTATGTAGATATTTGCTGTATAGAAAATATCTGCTTTGATCCCAGGATTTTCCCGTCCAATAAAAAAAAACACGGTAAATACCGGAAAATAGCCCAATGTTTAAACTGAGATTAGAAAGTTGCGCATGCGCGCCTCAATACCATGTACAAAAATTGACGAACGATTTGCGATGAATAGATTCCTTGGAGATTCAACAAGAATTTCCTCGTGTTAAAACTTATTGCCTAAGAATGTTCAATGTCTAGTTTGCAAATGATTTAATAATTACAATTGCGTTGAAATGTAGAAAAAAATAAATACTTTAACAATTTCAGAAATGATTTTTTGTCATTTCTTTTTCACGGTTTTTCAGATTGTTTATTTTTGGTCTTCAGGCAGTTGTGCTTTGAATTTCAAGTCACACCTTTCTAAAAGTTTCAGACGTGTTAAAGATTGTCTTTGGTATACAGTTTTATATATTGGTTTTCGCCCTATACTTGGGTCATCCAAACCTCCTTAACAAGAGTTGGCGAATTTTTTTTAATTTTTTGAAAAAAAAATATACGGTCGGGACGTTTTACTATGCGTCGGTCGAGAAACAGTAAACACAACATTTATTTTTCTAGGCCCAACTTGAAATTTGTTGAAAATAGTGTTAATCACAAATCAATCATGTTTATATAGTGAAAGGGGCCTGAATCTCGCGTCTAGGCACTGGCTAGCCTTTTCACTTGCTGATGCAATATTTACATCATCTCCAAGAACAGCATCGTCTTCGAATTTAAAAACAATCCATTAATTAAATACATTTTTCTAGATTTAGTATTCACAATACTATTTAGCATAATCAGCAGGCTGGTGAATAGCCCCATACAGTACTGGCAACATGGAGCATGTGGTCTTGTGGTAGAGAACCAGGTCTGTGGAGGTTTGGGAGGTCATGAGTTGGATTCCAACCAGGGCTATAATGAATATTCTTATTACTGTTTCTGCCCAGGGAAACATAAAGCATGACTGATGTAATACAAGTGATTTACATATAACTACTGCAATTCAATACCAAGTCCCCTGCCATACTCAAGAAGGCTCTAACGTAATTTACGACAATATTTTGAGAGTTGTTTCATACAGAAAAACTGTTCAAAATGAACCACAGGAAATGCAGACACATAAGTTGACTAGACATTTACTCCACATGCTGGATTCATTTTCATGTTGTCCTGGACACATCTGTGCAGTAAATGGAGATAAACAGCTTCTATATGCGTAAGTCCTGTACATGGCCTTAACCTTTGAGGAAGCCACCTAGGTTTGCACACAGAGGTAGCTGACAAATTATTGTACATGACGCAATATTGTTATATTGAACATGTTTGTGTAGTTACATGAAAATCTGTCAGTTAATGGGCAGAAACAATATATTATACATCGAAATACCCAGCCTCCATGTACCAAAGTCCTATACTTGATCATGGGGTAGTCACCGAGGCGTTGTGGGTGCCACGCCACCATATTATGTTGAGCATATAATCCCATAACATTTAATGTCCCTTCACAGAACTTGAAATTTCTGCTAAAAATGACTTCCCTTTCCAACATTTTTTATTGAATGCTAAAATCAATGGAATATTAGGTCAGTTTCTTAAGTCTTACTCATCCTGATCAAACTTTCATTCGTCATGGTGAGTGGACATTCTTCAAATGGTGGAAGCATAATAAAGGTCTGTTATATTGGTGGCGGTAACCCAAGATGCATATACACGAATCTGAGAAGAACCACTATCATTTCACTCGTACCCATAACAAAGAATTGGACCAGGCTGGACTCAAACCCACAACCAGCCCCATTCAGACCACGGGGTAGCCTGTATGCTAATGCACAATCCTGTTAATGACAGGTATAAAATGCATGTGTACAATGTACATTACCTTGGTATCATACGCTGACTGTTTTATAACTTCTGGGGCCATCCAGAAGGGTGTCCCCACAAATGTGTTACGCTTGTTCATGGTATTTGTCAGCTGGCCGGCAACACCAAAATCCGCCAACTTTACGTCTCCTTGCTCGGATAACAACACGTTGGCAGCTGAAATTGAATGTTGGCCATTTGTCCTTTATGTCTGGAGCTGTCCAGTTATATACATGAGAGTACAAAAATTTGCAAAATTAGATCGAGACTTCTGCAGCTGACTGACATCTATAGCCAAACATATACGTTAATTTCTGTAATTTACTTGAATAATGCCAAGTGCTGATTTTGTTAAAAAGCATATTTATACATTACATGTATGTAATATATTTATAAATGTGCTTCAAATTATGCACAAATATAAATATTATACAATGACATTTCTTTTTTTGCAATATCTAAAATATGAGGGTTTTTTTATATATATATTATATATATTTATATTATCTTCCTTTATGAAATTAAATATAAATTAATTCACTGTATCTATATGATTCATTGGGTTTATAAATCTGTCCTTTATATAGCATATGAGTAGTCATGAATCCTTAACTGGATCCTACTCATATAAAGCTATCAGTTCTGGTCGTGTTAAATTAAAATTAAAAAATCAGTTAAAAAGCCCCAAAACCTGAGCTGATAATGTTTATCATTGTCAAATCAATTAAAATGCACCTGCTGTTGAGCATGTAATATCATTGATTATCGATAATTTGTAGCATTACGGCAAACACAAAAACACATTATGTAGAATTACTAAGAGGCCCAAACTAAGCAGCATAACTCTAACCATGGCTGCGTTCAGTTTGGTTAAACGTTTGATAAGATCAGGACGATAACAATGTAAAAAATACAGGGGGGGGGGGGGGAGATTGGGATGATAACAATGACAAAAATACAAAAGGCAGAACTGAAACAAAGAAAACTTATGAGAAAGCTCTGATTGTTACCAACTTTCAGTACTATGTCCAGGGTCATAGTTCTGATATTGGTCAGGTCTAGTAGTTTTACTGAGTTAATAGCCCGATGGTTTAGTGGGGAAAAAAGTTAATGTCAAACCCTGCATGTAGTTCCATAGTATATAAGTCATGGTCGATACCGAATAATTGGTTTGGCAGAGGCCTTGATATTGTATCTATGGTTTGCATTGTAGCTAGGCGCACTCCCAGTAGTCTTGTCTCTACATTTATGTCTTGGTTATTCACAAATAATTATCTTCATAATAATATATATATATATATATATACATACATGGCAAAGTATGCCACAATTCAAAATTGAAGGAAGACATCAGATATAATCCATATATAAAAGGCATGAGAAACCTGTTAAAGTACATGGCAAACCATTTTTAGGTGCACAACATCATTTGAGAGAGATATTGAAATGATCCGGAGACAGTGTACAAAACCATCTGTCATAAAAGGGACTCAATTGCTCTATATGTCGCAACTGCAGCGTAAAAGACCTTGCCCAATAAAAAAATTTTGTCCAATATCTTGCGGTTATATAACTGCAGGGCAAGTTAGGTAGATAGATCCAAGGAAAAATGCAGAGCTTTGCTTAGTGTGCACAAAATACACACATAAAATTTCTGTAAGGACAAAACCCATGCTATATTTATGCCACCTCCATCTCCTTTGGTGCAGATATTGATAGTGGGGCATATATTTGCTAAAGTGTAGAGCATACAAGTTCAAGTTAATGGCCAAACAATGGACACTGGGTAATCATAAAGCTCACCAAGAGTTTCTGGCTCAGGTGAGCTAATCAAAACATAAACAAGAGGCAAAAGAGGGCCTGAGGACACTCTACTGACTCATAGTGGCCATAGCACTTTTTGAAATTCTCTTATGCAATAGAAACATCGGGGCGGGGTCATTTTTAACCCTAGGGACACCATTTGGACAAATCTAACAAAACTATAGTAGGTCATTATTACTACCTAAACATTTTGAAAATCTGTTGGGCAGTTCATGAGAAGATTTTTTAAGTTTTGGACTATTTTTAGTAATGGCGGCCATTTTGAATTTCAAATCGAAAAAAAATAAATACATATAGTCTCCTATGCAATAGAAACATCCATGTGAAATTTCAATTTAATTAGCCTAGTGGTTTCAGAGAAAGTGCTGCTCACACACTTTGGAGATGACAGACACAGACGAAGGACAATGTGCCATTGCATAAGCACTTCCAGCCTTTGGCTAGTACAGCTAAAAATCAAGCTCACATACTTACCTGAACATTCCATAGGTGGTATTTGCTACTTACATTGAATGCATTACAAACCCTAGATAGTTTAACTAACCACAGACAAGCACTATTTTCAAACACACATTGATTTACACACATATATTTCAACTCCCATATATCACACCTTTAATGTCTCTGTGTAGCTTTCGTTCTGAATGTAAGTAGTCCAAGCCTTTGATAATTTCGCGTAAAATAATTGCTATGTCCGTCTCCTGGAAGGGTCCGGCCTTCATCAGGTCTAATGCTGATCCTCCACCCAAGTACTCCATTATAATCCACAACTTGGAACCCTGAAACACCCAAAACATATTCTTAATCGAAATAGTAAGGTAAAACTTCAAATTATAAAATTATTGAAGGATTAACAAAATGGTAACAAATGGATCAATTTGTCAAAAATATTTAAACCAATATAATGTGTGTGTGTGTGTGTGTGTGTGTGTGTGATGAAATTGGATCATTGTGTGTGTACATATGATGAAACTGGAACATTGTGTGTGTGTGTGTGTGTGTGTGTGTGTGTGTGTATGTGCGTGCGTGCGTGTATGATGAAACTGGAGCATTATATGTGTACTAATGATGAAACTGGATCATTACATGTGTACTTATGATGAAACTGGAACATTACATGTGTACTTATGATGAAACTGGATCATTACATGTGTACTTATGATGAAACTGGAACATTACATGTGTACTTATGATGAAACTGGAACATTACATGTGTACTTATGATGAAACTGGATCATTACATGTGTAAATATGATGAAACTGGAACATTACATGTGTACTTATGATGAAACTGGATCATTACATGTGTACTTATGATGTGTACTTATGATGAATCTGGAACATTACATGTGTACTTATGATAAAACTGGAACATTGCATGTGTACTTATGATGAAACTGGATCATTACATGTGTACTTATGATGAAACTGGATTATTGTATGTGTATTTATGATGAAACTGGAACAGTGTATGTGTACTTTTGATGAAACTGGAACATTGTATGTGTACATATGATGAAACTGGAACTTGGTTTGTGTACTTATGATAAAACTGGAACATTGCATGTGTACTTATGATGAAACTGGATCATTACATGTGTACTTATGATGAAACTGGATTATTGTATGTGTATTTATGATGAAACTGGAACAGTGTATGTGTACTTATGATGAAATTGGAATATTGTATGTGTACATATGATGAAACTGGAACATTACATGTGTACTTATGATGAAACTGGAACATTACATGTGTACTTATGATGAAACTGGAACATTGTATGTGTACTTATGATGAAACTGGAACATGACATGTGTACTTATGATGAAACTGGAACATTACATGTGTACATATGATGAAACTGGAACATTGTATGTGTATATATGATGAAACTGGAACAATGTATGTGTGTAAATGATAAACTGGAACAGTGTATGTGTATATATGATGAAACTGGAACATTGAATGTGTATATATGATAAAACTGGAACATTGTATATGATGAAACTGGAACATTGTACGTGTACAGATGATGAAACTGGAACATTGTATGTGTATATATGATAAAACTGGAACATTGTATATGATAAAACTGGAACATTGTATGTGTACAGATGATGAAACTGGAACATTGTATGTGTACATATGATGAACTGGAACATTGTATGTGTATATATGATGAAACTGGAACATTGTATATGATGAAACCGGAACATTGTACGTGTACATAATATGATGAACTGGAACATTGTATGTGTATATATGATAAAACTGGAACATTGTATATGATGAAACTGGAACATTGTATGTGTACAGATGATGAAACTGGAACATTGTATGTGTACATATGATGAACTTGAACATTGTATGTGTACATATGATGAACTGGAACATTGTATGTGTACATATGATGAACTGGAACATTGTATGTGTACATACCTTTAGATATGATCCGTAATACCTGGTAACAAATGGACTATCACACTGCGACAACACCATAATTTCCTGCTGGATATCCTCAATCTCATCCTCGGCCTCTTCCAAGTCTATTATTTTTATTGCTACAACTTCCTTAGATTCATTGTCTATCCCCTTAAACACTTCACCAAATGATCCTTTGCCAATTTTTTCCAACTTGGTAAAACGAACTTCTGGATCTATCACCATTTTGGAAGCCCTCTGTAAAAAGTGTATAGAAACTGTAGAAAATTTGAAGAAAATATCATTTTTCCACTTTATTTGCACTTCATGACTTAATCATAACACACTATCAATCTTAAACCAGTCTCCTTTGTCTTGAATTATACTTCTAACAAATGGAAATATACACATTGTACTTGTGTGGTTGTGTATCCCCGGTTACACTTGTATATACCAAGACTAGTTGTTCAGGGCATATGATTCAGGCAAAAGTTTTTTGCTTTTATAAATACAGTCAGTGGTATATTAATATAAATTAGACACTAGCAGAGCAATTTTTTAGTGATGAATAAATATTTACTTTTGAAAATCTACCGAGTGAAACCAAATTTACAGCAAAAATTGATTTTAAATGGAGAAATATCAATTCATTTGATAACGTTTGAACATAAATTTTTGAAAACAATTTTTTTAAATTTTTACCCATCAAAGTTTTGTTCCGATATTTCGCTAATGAAAATAAAAATTTGTAATATTTCAGAAAATAATATATAATTCACATTTTATGTTTCATAACTTATGTTTCTCCTCTATAAATAGACGGTTGTAATAAGAAGCCCAGCTATTCTTACTTGAACACTCGGCTATTTTCAACTGAGTTAATTCAGTTTTTTTTTGCGGAGGACCTCCAGACCCTCCTTCTACTTTTTCCCTTCACCCTCCTACTTCAAAACTTAATGAAAGCCCTGAACAGACTGTCCACAAAATCCTTTGGCTGAAACAATAAACCACAATCGCTTCAAACAGTAGACCACATTTCTTTTGAAAAAGCAGTGTTGGTGTTATGGATATAGTGCTGGCCTGTTATACCAGAGGTTGTGGATTCAATCACAGGCTTAATTTGGATGGCCACTAAAATAAATATGTAACTAACCCGACTGACCTTGAGTCATCCAACTTAAGTAGATTATATAATACATGTAAAATAAAAATTCCAGAAAAACGAGATGGGCAAGAAGTTTGATTTGTTTTGAAGATGTAACAGATGCATAGAAGAGTTCAAACTTGGTAGAGGTTCACCGATGGTAAATGTCAGTGAAATGACATTGAAATCAGGTCAGTAAGTCCTGACAAGAAAGCTTTTGAAGTTTTTACTATAGCTGCCTATATAGTAAACTAGCGCCTCACTGTGGCGGTCATTTTTTTTGACAAATCACAACGGTTTGAACAAACTTGGTAAAGGGTCACCCAGGGAACATTTCTGCCAAATTGTTTTAAAATTGATCCAGTGGTTTCTGACAAAATCTTTTTTTTAAGTTTTTACTTATTTGTAAACTAACCTCAACCCCTAGTCGCCATGTTTTTTGACGAAACACTACGGTTTGAATAAACTTGGTCGGGGTTCCTCTAAGGAACATTTCTGTGAAATTATTTAAAAATTAAGCCAGTAGTTTCTGACGAGAAGATTTTTTAAGTTTTTACTTATTAAACTTGCCCCGACCCTGGCGGCCATGTTTTTTGACAAATCAAGATGGCTTTAACAACTTGGTATAGGGTCACCCAAGGACCATTTCTGTGAAATTATTTTAAAAACTAGCCAGTAGTTTCTGACAAGAAGATTTTTTAATTTTTTACTATAGCTAATATAGTAAACTAACCCCATCCCCTGGCCGCCATGTTTTATGACAAATCAAGATGACTTGAACAAACTTGGTAGAGGGTCACCCAAGGAACATTTCTGTGAAATTATTTTAAAATCGAGCCAGTAGTTTCTGACAAGAAGATTTTTTAAGTTTTTACTTATTAAACTTGCCCCCCCCACTGGCTGCCATGTTTTTTTGACGAATCAAGATGGATTGAACAAACTTGGTAGATGGTCACCCAAGGAACATTTCTGTGAAATTATTTTAAAATTGAGCCAGTAGTTTCTGACAAGAAGATTTTTTAAGTTTTTGCTATAGCTTATATTGTAAACTAACCCCATGCCCTGGCCACCATGTTTTTGACGAATCAAGACGACTTGAACAAACTTGGTAGATGGTCACCCAAGGAACATTTCTGTGAAATTATTTTAAAATCGAGCCAGTAGTTTCTGACAAGAAGATTTTTTAAGTTTTTACTATAGCTTATATGATAAACTAACCCCCATGTTTTTTGATGAATCAACATGGCTTGAACAACCTTGGTAGAGGGTCACCCAAGGAATATTTCTGTGAAATTATTTTAAAATCGAGCCATTAGTTTCGGACAAGAAGATTTTTTAAGTTTTTACTATAGCTTTTATAGTAAACTTACCGCATCCCCTGGCCGCCATGTTTTTTGACAAATCAATATGACATGAACAAACTTGGTAGAGGGTCACCCAAGGTACATTTCTGTGAAATTATTTTAAAATCGAGCATGTAGTGTTTGACAAGAAGATTTTTTAAGTTTTTACTATAGCTTATATGATAAACTATCCCCACCCCCTGGTCGCCATGTTTTTTGACAAACCAAGATGGCTTGAACATACTTGGTTGAGGGTCACTCAAGGATCATTTCTGTGAAATTATTTTATAATCGAGCATGTAGTGTTTGACAAGAAGATTTTTTAAGTTTTTACTATAGATTAGATGATAAACTATCCCCAACCCCTGGTCGCCATGTTTTTTGACAAACCAAGATGGCTTGAACATACTTGGTTGAGGGTCACCCAAGGATCATTTCTGTGAAATTATTTTAAAATCGAGCCAGTAGATTCTGACAAGAAGATTGTTTAAGTTTTTACTAATTAAACTTGCCCCACCCCCTGGCGGCCAATTTTTTTTAGGAATCAAGATGGCTTGAACAAACTTGGTAGAGGGTCACCCATGGAACATTTCTGTAAAGTTATATCAAAATTAGCCCAGTGGTTTCAGATGAGAAGTTGTTAGAAACTAAAAGTTAACAATAGAACAGACAACGGACGACAGATGACGGACACCAGGCAATCACAAAAGCTCACCTGTGAGCCTTCGGCTCAGGTGAGCTAAAAAACACCCAATACTGTTTCACCTACAAAATAGAATTGAATCGGAATTAAAAACGTTCCAAGTTTACTTCAAGTTGAGCTAAAATAACTTTAGAACCAATTATTTTTCTTTTGTTACTCCAATGTGTAACTTGACTGTTAAGGCCAAAACTAAAATACTGGTTCTTTGCTGCCTCCCTACCTACCCACCAACAAAGGTCTTTTTGCAAATTTTCAACATTTTTTTTATTTCATCTAGGCAATAAATGCATTTATGTGTATTTACAGTATATTCACAGTCACACCCACTCAGAATTGCAAATAAATCTTGCCATAACTGTAAGAGGTCTCACAACCAATGTGAATATTAACAATGGATCAGGAAGTCCGGTAAAATAACAGAAAGCTCAGTAATCCAGGATGTAACAATGATTTGCAATGTAAAAATCAATGTTTTCTGAAATAAAAAGAATTTTAGTGAATAGATTTTACACATTGAATACAATTGTAAATTAATACTGAACATCTGGAGTTGAGATGAAATATAAACAAGATGCTTAAAGCTGAATGAGCAAAAAGGGTACCAGTTGGTTATAAGTAATGTGTAAGGTACGACACTAGAATGGGCATATATTGTCATGTATAAAGATACTGTATTCCCCGGGCATACATTGTCATATATAAAGATACTGTTGTCATATATAAAGATACTGTGTTCCCCGGGCATACATTATCATATATAAAAATACTGTGTATCCCAAGTATACATTGTCATATATAAAGATACTGTATTCCCCGGGCATACATTGTCATATATAAAGATACTGTATTCCCCGGACATACATTGTCATACATATAAAAATACTGTATTCCCCGGGCATATATTGTCATAAATATATATATAAAGATGCTGTATTCCCCGGGCATACATTGTCATATATATTTATATATAAAGATACTGTATTCCCCAGAATAAACACTCCTCTCAAACCCCACCACTTTTGGTCTGAGAAAATTTAAAATTTTTATTTCCATTGAGGACTAACAGAGGATCAGTTAACCATTCTTTCTGAGATCCTGGAAGATATACCAGTACTCGAGCACTCCATGAGTAACTGGTAACTTTCCCACTTGAATTAGAGGTAAGAGACAAATGTCAATGAGATGCAATATCATATCTATTTTCATGTAGACTTTGGCCATGCAGGGATTCAAATTCACGACCCCTGGATTGATAGTCGGACCGCTACTGACTGAGCTAACCTACCCTAGCGGCACATAAAATAAAAGAACTCCTAAGTTGGAAATGAGGAAATGAAATATACAGCTGAGGGCTACAATCTTGTCGCATTATTGAATTAATGATAAATTACACTTTAAAGGTCCTGCACATTTTTCCTGTTTAATCCATTGCAAATAGCATGATTATCCACAGGAAGGAATGCAAGCGCTGGGGTAAGAGCGCGTAAATGCCTTCAACACATTTTCAAGAGCTGTGAAAGGCACACATTGAACTATATTTCGTTAGTAAAACTTGTATTTACCAGTTAAAGACATCATATTTAGTATGTTTCATTTTAGGCATTAAAATGAGCAAAGATATATCAGGATGCAAAGAAAAGTAATGATTTAGAGGAGAGTAAGCTATTGCAGAATTTTGTTTAAGAATCCAAACGTTAGGGGAATACCATTTCTGATAGTCAAGCGCTGGGGTGCCCCTGTGCTTAAATGGCCTGTGGAGAATCCTGAATAGCATAGACATTGATCAGCTATCAATCAGAAATCTGATGTGATTTCCTGTTAAGTGGAAATTATTTCCCATAATTTAATGTCATAGTAATGATTTTAACTGATACATCGATCCTGGTACAATAGTCACAACGATCTGTTATGCACATGTTAATAAATTAACATTCGTAATTGAGTAATTAGTTACTTCAGCCATATATTATATAAATTATATTAGTTGTGAGAACAGCTCAGCTATTCCATTCACACAGACTGCAGCTCCATCCATACAATAAACTATACAGTGAATACAAATGAGTAATAAACTGCCAATGTTGGAAACTATGTCTATCTACATTGTGGGTTTACAAAATTCTTAAGCACAAGATTAAATTACAGATTTACAACAATATTATGGAATTCATTTAGCATTTTCCAAACATAAATAAAATTAGAAGAACTTCCATAGACCAAAAAAAAACAGATATGCTTCAGAAAAGTAATTGCATTCAGAATTGTTTTCAAAGTTTGAACGAAAATCTTAAGCTTACGAGGAGTATATTATATTTCACTGGTCAGCTTGAAAACAACATTTTCAATGAAATGAGCCATGTGACCAGAAGAAAGCTTATTTTAAGGCCTCTCAGTAATTAACACCTTATTGTGGACATGACATGTGACATTTAAAGTGGCAAAATCAGTAAATTATAACCCTTTAACGCAAAATAAAACACAATATTATTGTTATATCTAAATTCTGGATAATATCTGATGTAACAAACTGGTGTGTATTAATTGTCAAAACGTCTAAACTATCTATTATCGCCAATAAATTATTAATTTTAAACTTAATGTAAACTTCTGTATACATTTTTTAATGACATAAAAATAAAATACCTTTAAATGTTCTATCTTTAATCTGGGCAGGAAAATTCTACTCGTCTGCTCGCCATGAGGAGTGAACATTTGGTCAGGACAAGTCATAATAGGAAACTGTTCTTAAAATTTTCAGCATTCAATATAAAAAGTTGGAAAAAGAGGACAAGTAGTTTTTATAAGAAACTTCAACCCCTGTTTAATAATCAAACCAATAAAATGGCTCAGAAAAAAATGAGTGTCGCCTGCCCTTGTCCAGAAGAGTCATTGTTTGTACTTACAACTGGGTGTCACACTAGTCCAACTTACTGATCCGAGTTGGTCTTAAAACTGCAAAACCTTTTATGAAATACATGCAATGGCTGCTGTGATAAGACTTTGACCAGAGTTTCATGTCAAACAAGGGCTGTAATTTGCATTATATTCATGAAAGAGTTACCTAACTTCAGTATTGTAATAAAATTGATGACTGCTGGGTCTTGCAAGAAGTTTCAAGCAAATACATATAGGGGTAGGTGAGATATTGAGTTGGTGGTAATGGCACGCAAACCAGAATTTCTAAGTCAAACAAAGGCTATAATTTTCATTATATTCATGCAACAGTTATCTAACTTAGTTGTTCAGTAGGTTAGATGACTGAGAAGTCTTGTGCGAAGTTTCAATCCAAAACATGCAATGGTTACTGATATAGAAATTTGCATTTAAAACTTTAAAGTGTGACACCAACACCAGGGTGAGTAGAATAGCTCTCCCTATTCTTCCAATACTACTACAATGAGCTAACAATGATTTTTTCATGTGTAAGAGAAATATCAGCTTTTATAAATTCATGGAATGTGATGAAAGTTCATCAAAATGTTTTGTCATTCATAAACAAGTGGTTTACTACTTTAAATATAAAAAAGATATAGATATAACGCTTTAAGGTGAACCCACGTGATCCATTTGATGACTATATAATATAAATTTGCTTTTAGCTTATAATGTTTGTAGAATGGTAATATTACATAATTTATGTGTTCGCTTTTTTTTTTTCATTAAAAAAAATAACACATTACGAAGTACTGAATCTACAGATGCATTATAATGACATAGTGTTGCATGTTAAATAACATACCGGTAAATACACAGATCAAATACAAACATTATTTAGAGTAATAAATCTTTACAAGTCATTCATTGTGAGGGAAAACCACAGTAATTTGTGTTCATTGGCTGAATACCTGTACCATATATGTGGCATAACAAAGTGGGAATGTTTAACTTAAGGTTTTTATGCGTGATGATCATTGTAATCATACCTGGCTGAATGTCCTATGATGTATATGCGGTGTTATAATATAGCATATACACCTATGTGATTTATGCTTCAATACAAACATTACACACTCTTTAAACATATATATTTATAACAATATGAAATACCATATCAGTTAGTATGTATCTAACAATATGAACTGCCAGTTAGTATAATACAATACAATCTAACAATATTAACTGCTAATTAGTATATTACAATACCAATATGAATACCATACCAGTAAGCATGTATCTAACAATATGAACTGCCAGTTAGTAAATTACAATACATAATCTTAGCAACTTAACTAACACCCCTCAACTAGCAAACAAAATAAAAGAAGGTGGTGGCACTACGGAGAGTAGTGCTGGAGGTTCGATTCCAGGCTCGCCCCTGTTGACTTCTCAAAAATAACACTCGTTACACAGGTTCTACCCAGAAAACAAACTCAAGACTGATTCCTATATCAGGGCCTACCCTGGGTGAAAAAACTTTGCGCAAACACATTCGCCAAATGAGAAAAATTGGAGCCAAATTTAAGATTATGGAGCCAAACTTGGAGCCAAGCTTCTTACAATATAGATAAAAAATGTGTGTTAAATAAACCAATACATCAGATAAAATTCATCACAATAGAAGTAAAACTGAGTTAAGAGGCGTTAGTGTGTAAAGGGAAGAATATGGTATGCTTTATCAATGGATAGATAGATTATAACGGATATATATGAAGTACTTCCATGTGTAGATAGTAGATGATAAATATCCCATAAATACTTGCACTGCATGGTAGCTATCTGACAGTCACATACATGCGTACATGGTAGCTATCTGACAGTCACATACATGCGTACATGGTAGCTATCTGACAGTCACATACATGCGTACATGGTAGCTATCTGACAGTCATGTACATGTATACATGATAGCTATCTGACAGTCACATACATGCGTACATGGTAGCTATCTGACAATCACATACATGCATACATGGTAGCTATCTGACAGTCATGTACATGTATACATGATAGCTATCTGACAGTCACATACATGCGTACATGGTAGCTATCTGACAATCACATACATGCGTACATGGTAGCTATCTGACAGCCATATACATGCGTACATGGTAGCTATCTGACAGTCACATACATGCGTACATGGTAGCTATCTGACAATCACATACATGCGTACATGGTAGCTATCTGACAGCCATATACATGCGTACATGGTAGCTATCTGACAGCCACATACATGCGTACATGGTAGCTATCTGACAGCCATATACATGCGTACATGGTAGCTATCTGACAGCCATATAATGCGTACATGGTAGCTATCTGACAGCCATATACATGCGTACATGGTAGCTATCTGACAGTCACATACATGCGTACATGGTAGCTATCTGACAATCACATACATGCGTACATGGTAGCTATCTGACAGCCATATATATGCGTACATGGTAGCTATCTGACAGCCACATACATGCGTACATGGTAGCTATCTGACAATCACATACATGCGTACATGGTAGCTATCTGACAGCCATATACATGCGTACATGGTAGCTATCTGACAGCCATATACATGCATACATGGTAGCTATCTGACAATCACATACATGCGTACATGGTAGCTATCTGACAGCCATATACATGCGTACATGGTAGCTATCTGACAGTCACATACATGCGTACATGGTAGCTATCTGACAATCACATACATGCGTACATGGTAGCTATCTGACAGCCATATACATGCGTACATGGTAGCTATCTGACAGCCATATACATGCGTACATGGTAGCTATCTGACAGCCACATACATGCGTACATGGTAGCTATCTGACAGCCATATACATGCGTACATGGTAGCTATCTGACAGCCATATAATGCGTACATGGTAGCTATCTGACAGCCATATACATGCGTACATGGTAGCTATCTGACAGCCATATACATGCGTACATGGTAGCTATCTGACAGTCACATACATGCGTACATGGTAGCTATCTGACAGTCACATACATGCGTACATGGTAGCTATCTGACAGCCACATACATGCGTACATGGTAGCTATCTGACAGTCACATACATGCGTACATGGTAGCTATCTGACAGTCACATACATGCGTACATGGTAGCTATCTGACAGCCATATACATGCGTACATGGTAGCTATCTGACAGCCATATACATGCGTACATGGTAGCTATCTGACAATCACATACATGCGTACATGGTAGCTATCTGACAGCCATATACATGCGTACATGGTAGCTATCTGACAGCCACATACATGTGTACATGGTAGCTATCTGACAGCCATATACATGCGTACATGGTAGCTATCTGACAGCCACATACATGCGTACATGGTAGCTATCTGACAGCCATATACATGCGTACATGGTAGCTATCTGACAGCCATATACATGCGTACATGGTAGCTATCTGACAGCCACATACATGCGTACATGGTAGCTATCTGACAGCCACATACATGCCTACATGGTAGCTATCTGACAGCCACATACATGCGTACATGCTCACTTATATAAATATCATCAGAATAATCATTTATCTTCTTTTGTCAGCACAAGCCAACAGCATTCTAGTTTCTAAAATAGTGTATTTGCTTATATTTATATATATATATATATATATTTGATATTTTAATGGGTTAATGCCATTTTCAACACATAACAGGACTGGTTATATCTGGCATATCCAGTCTGATTGATGGAGGCAGACATCAACTCGACTCAGAGTAGAACCTGACTGTCCTTCGAGGACTGGCAAACTGTCTCATAAAGTTGTTAGACCAAGTTGAGGTCGAATCCACAACCTCATATATGAAACATGTACATAAATTATGTATAACATAAGGGTATCACAATAGTAGCCTAAGCAACAACCTGTCAAGTGTCTGTCAACTTATAATAGGTTTATCTGTAACAGTGACTAGACAAATTCACCTCGGGTTGCTGCACTTTGTACTGTGCTTGAATATCAGAAACTAATACCAGAGCAAATGAAATTCTGAAACAATATCTTGCAAAAGCCTGTATAAATTGCTCTGAATGTTTAACTGTTTATGTAAATATTTTCACATTTTGTGCTGAGAGTTATTAATCAGACAGCCATTTGATATGACTGACTAGCACATCCTTACATACAACTAACAATACTCATTGTCTGGCCATACATAACCTGTAACATAATCCCCACCAACAGAAGTCAACCCTAGCTCAACACTGGGACCAGCTATGCATACATGTGCAGTATAGTTCATGACTGCAAGCAAAGATTTATTTAAATCATATCTTGAAGGTAACTATATTAATAGTATAAATATACAAACACTCACTTTCAAGGTGAATCACAATATCTATTATGCTACAATTTTGCCAACAGCAGAAGGTTTAGAAGAAAAATCTACATTATATAAAGACCAACAACCTTACAGTAAATAACTACGGTAAGCCACTTGCTCAAGCAAGACCATAAACACTGTTATCTACACTTGTACTAAAGCACTTTACAACATTCCTTTACACTTCATGTATATAAACTTTACAGTTCACTTCATATTTATACCAATATACCCAGTTGATATCTGCATTCGCTTATTTCATTAAAACCATACTAGCTGGTTTTGTTTATCTTCCAAAGCTGGGAATGGCTAGTTCAGTCTATGAAAACTGGCTAGCTCAGTCCATAAATTGTCCTACTGTTAATCCAGGGATCACGAGTTTGAATCTCAACCCAGCCACTGTCTGTGATGATTTGCCATGATCATTGCACCTTTGCAGCGACTACCTTATAGTTTTACAGGCCAAATCTTTCAAAAAATTTTACACCACTGTGTCTTCAAGGACATGCTTATGAAAAGTTGCAACAAAACCATTTTCCCATTGAGACAACAAACATTTACTATGTACTATATATACTAATATATTTCACAGGCATGCACTCCAAATGTAGTGTAATATTACATTGAGGTGTAATTATAAAATATCAAATATCAGGACGTTTGTGTACACAACTTAAACAGTAATGGTTATATATACTTTGGTGAATCCAACAAAATTAGAAAAAGTGACGTAATGCAAAGATGCCCCCACTATATGTTAGTAAGTTTTACAAACAAGACCCAAGAGGGCCTGAGGATGCTATACTGATTCATAGTGGCCATAGCACTTTTCGAAATTCCACAATATTTACCCTCTTTGGGGGGTCATCTTAACAACTTATGGATAAATACCCCCACAGCACCAATACTGAACAAAAACTTAATTGCTATGAAAAGGAAATACTTTAAATTCCCATACCATTCATCTGTAAAAAAGTATAGTCCCCTGTACAGAATCTTTATACAACCCAGCCCCTTAATTTGTCAGAACTTCAATCACCCACTCTTAGCGATTTGTTATGAGCAGAAATGATTCAAATTTTAAAAAGACGTTTTTTTGTACACATGGATGCAAAAAGAAAAAATCAGTATTCCCTATAATATTCCTATGTAAAAGTCACAATATAGGGCCCCAATTTATCCCAGCCCTTTGATATGCAGAATCTTTAATCCTTGCTGATGTAAGGATAATTTATATAAAATATGAACTATTTTGACTGAAAGACTAATGAGAGGAAATTTGTGAAAATTCCCAACTTAAACCTTATTGCCCCATCCGCCCCTTGTCGCTTATGGAAATTCAATCCTCTTTATTGAACAAAATCAAATTTATTGTTACTAGACAATGCTTTAGATCTCAAATTGAACAACATATTAAATCCAAATGGACAAAAAATGAGAATTTTCCATTTTCCCATAGTATTCCTATGTAAAACTAAAAGACCCTTTTAGGGCCTCTATACATCCCAGTGTCCCTTGATTTGTACAAACTTAGATTTCTTAATCATAGGGATAATTAATATCAAATACGAACAAATATGACTGACTGGTTGTTGAAAATAAGATTTTTGACAATGCTCCATTTTAATCATTTTGCGACTACACCTGGCCACTTTTAGAAAGTCAATCCGTCGTATCGAACAAAATCATATTTGTTATGACTAGAAGTTGCTTCAAAACTCAAACTAAATATAAATAGGTCATAATGAATGATAAAAAAGAGAATTTTCCATTTTCCAAAAGTATTCCTATATAAAACTCAAAGTTTTCTTATAGGGCCCTATAAATACAAGACCCTTGATTTGTACAAACTTTAAACACATACTCATTGGGATAATCCATATCAAATATGTCCAGTAGAGCTAAAATTGAATCAAGAAAGAACTCCTGTAAAATTTTACTGAACATCTTAGGACAGATATTAAGGCCAAATATTAACCAAGTAAATTGTTTATTTGTTTAGTTGATTGAATATCTATAGCATCATTGTTATGGCTAACAGACTACCGGTTGACCTAACCAATCTTTCTGGTAGGTTAACCAGTACTTGAGCACACCCATCTCCCCGCAAGTATTTGTAACTTTCCAACTCAAATCAGTGGTAAGATACGAATGACAATGAGACGCAATGTGGTTTATACATCATCACAGAGACTCTGGCTTTGTGGTGATTTAAACTCACAACCCTGGATTGATAGGCTACCAACTGATCTAAGCAGATGTTTATTATTGCCAAATGGGCCACACGTAAATATCTCAAACTGACTACGAGTCAGCTGAACAAGTGTAAATAAACAACAATACAGTTAACAAACTTGACAAAATGTTGAACAACTGTGAACAAAATTAATAGAACACAAAAACGAACCCTGGACAAGTGTAACATACACAATAATATAAATGTGTCCACCTAAAACAGGCTAAATTACTTCAGATTCAACATAAATCTGACAAAGAAGCGTTTGTGTATAAAACAAAATTAAATACCCCCGAGTCTATAAGTCCGTTCTACTGTTCCTTTTACAGACACAGATGACTTCCTAGTGACAATTGGCCAATACTACCGATTTACAACCTGGGTGGAGCTCAATAGAGCAAATAGGACTGATAATACCTATACTACACATTACTCATACAAATCGTTCTAGCCTCGTGTTTATATATAGCCAGGTATATATATAGGTAAATTACACACTGTAGACTGCCATTACTTCAATAACTACAGTATACATATGTTGATACTCACCTTCTATCATGGTATTACAGGTAAAAGATACTGAACGATTACTTTTTACAATTTTATATTATGTGAAACCTATCCTATAATTATATTGTTTATAGATAAATCGTATGTAATTAAAACAACTTCTGAGGCAACTGATAGCCTGATAATTGTTTAAATAATTATTGTCATTTTAATGTCATCATGGGCATAAAAACGATCAGTTAACCTAGCAACTCGTTCCTGGAATCCTATAAGGTAATAGGTACTCAAATACATCCACTTTCAAAGTAACTGACAACTATTCCGCTTGAATCAGAGGTGAGAGACAATGACAAGACATATCAATCATCACAGAGACTGTGACCAGACAAGGATTCAAACTCATGATCCCGGAGTAGAAAGCTAGTCATGATACCGACTGACAAGGCAATTATGAATTTTAATTTATGCAATATTATTGCAGTACTATTGTGGAGCTTAGTTATGTTTTTTTGCTATAATATTTTTATGTTGATATTACCAATACCATGTTTATAAGTTATCAAAATGACATAAATATATACCAGTTTGTTTGTTTAACTATGGAGTTCACAACAATGTTTGATATATTGATAGCTTTTCTACTGAAAATGACAGTGATGCAACATATTCCAGCAAATACATCTATTTGAAGTCTTCATGCTAGGCAGTTTTAAAGTTTAGATCAAAGATCTGATGTGAAGCTTTTCCTTAAGCAGACTCAACCATAGTTAGCTGTCCGACTATCAATCCAGCAGTCGTGAGTTTGAATCCCCACCGACCTCCATGATAGATGATAACTATAAGACACTGCTGATTCAAGCAGGAAAGTTAACAGTTACTTGCAGAGATGGGTGTGCTCAAGTACTAGTTAATCTTTCAGGATCCCAGGAAAGAGATTTCAGTGGGGTTTTTTTACTTTTAGGGGAAGGGGGTCGATGCCTTTTGAAGGGAGGAAATGAGCATTTGGGGGAATTTTAAGAGATTGTAAAATAAAATAAAAAAATTAAAGAAATCATAAATAAGTATATTTAAAACAGTAAACAGGTCGACTTCTCTGTTCTTCATCAATTTAAACTGTTAAACTAGCATCTAACCCCACTTAAAAAAATTATTGTTTTTGAGGGGAATTTTTCTGACATTAGGAGAAAAAAACATATTATTTTGAGGGGGAAATGGGACCAAATTTCGCTGAATATTTGTGATAAAAAAAAAGTGATTAGGTTAACTAATCGTCTGTTCGGCCTCGATGGCATCAAAACATAGGAGACAAAAATGGAATTATATCCTAACCTTAATCAAAACCACCTATCTCTCTTGCAATATGCCGCCATCCAAGAATCTAGAAACTGCTGTTTACAAAATCTGGTTTATGTTTAAAATGGAAGAGATAAAACTGATAGACATGAAATAAAATGTCTATCGAAACAATCAATTGATCAGCACACTATCTTGATTTACTATTAATAATGCAAATGCACATCGATGCTGTACTATATGGAATATGCCAATAGCAATGCATCAACAAGTCTGCCTATCGTTACACCACCAGTTATGATAAATTGTCGTATAAACAAGAAAAAGTTCCGTGTTTAATACTATGCTATAATGTGATAGACATATTTTGTAAGTCATAATATCAATGAGAGTCATCAAGTTTCCATATTAAAGAATCATGCAATTCACTGAGAAAATAATCAACATCATGCTCATTCAAGAATTCAAAGAATCCAGAGATTAAGTTGTAAGAAAGAGGAAGAAGTTTAACACAGAGATATTGGATATAATGATAAATAAACACAAATGTCAAGTCACAAGTTGACATATATGTCAGGATATCAGAAAAAGAAATGTCACAAATGTCAGGTGTCAAGTCACCAAGTTGGCATATATATAAAAACATCAGGCACAGAGATGCCATACAACAATATCAGACTCCAGAGATGTCAGATACAACAATATCAGACACAGAGATTCCAGATACAACAATATCAGACACAGAGATGTCAGAAACAACAATATCAGACACAACAGAGATGCCAGATATAACAATATCAGACACAATAAAGATGCCAGATACACAGAGAGGTCATATATAGCAATATCAGACACAGAGATGCCAGATATATCAATATCAGACACAGAGATGTCAGATACAACAATATCCGACACAACAGAGATGCCAGATATAACAATATCAGACACAACAGAGATGCCAATTATAACAATGTCAGATACAACAGAGATGTCAGATATAACAATATCAGACACAACAGAGATGCCAATTATAACAATGTCAGATACAACAGAGATGCCAGATATAACTATATCAGACACAGTGATGTCAGATATAACAATATCAGACACAACAGAGATGCCAGATATAACAATAGCAAACACAGAGATGCCAGATATAACAATATCAGACACAGAGATGTCAGATATAACAATATCAGACACAACAGAGATGCCAGGTATAACAATATCAGACACAGAGATACCAGATATAATAATATCAGACACAGAGATGCCAGATATAACAATAGAAAACACAGAGATGTCAGATATAACAATATCAGACACAGAGATGCCAGATATAACAATATCAGACACAAAGATACCAAATATAGCAATATCAGACACAGAGTTGCCAGATCAGAAATGCCAACCCTTAATTACTGAAAATAGGAGTGTAGCCAAAAGCGAGGGATTTGTGGGGGGTCTGGGGGTCCTCCCCCAGAAATTTTTTAAGTTGTAGATATTCTGAGATGGCATTTCAGCACTTTTCATTGATAAAAAGTCATTTATTCATTAAGAAATATTTCAGAATACCTGATGAAAAAGAGAATTGAGTGATCGAGTTTTATAGAATAAATTAAAAAAGTTGATGAACTGATGAAAAGCGAGGCTTTATTGAACATTCAAATTAAGCTTTATTGGGATTTTATTACCGGCTCATCCATTGGCTGAGTTGTCGCAACCATTGTCGATATTTCCCTTGACGACGACTGACAGTTGAGCGGGTGATGTGCTGTTTTGTAGCAATGTTTTTTTCAAATCACCCATCCCACCGTGAGATAACATAATTTCTGCATTGCAGACCTTGCAGAATGCAATAATGCACCCCCATCCTCGATGTCGAAAAGCAAGGATATGCATCGGTGTAACATTGAATAAATGTTTGTTTATGTTCATACTTTTTTTTCTTTCCGGATCATCCGATATTGTTTTCGTAAATACTCGGGTATTTTCCGGATAACCTAATTTATTGCGCTTCTAGAGGTGACGTAGCGCGTACAGAAATGTCCGAACATCAAAACCGGTGTCAGTGTAAACGGTGCTGATTATTTTTTTTAACCGTGAAATTTATCCCGGACAATTTTTTTTTAAAAATCGGAGACAATTCATGGAAAATCGGAGAGCGGATTTTTCATACAAAAATCGGATTCACTCCGCCAAAATCAGAGGAGTTGGCATCTCTGCCAGATACAATAATAGCAGACACAGAGATGCCAGATATAATAATATCAGACACAGAGATACCAGATTTATAATATCAGACACAGAGATGCCAGATATAATAATATCAGACACAAAGATGCCAGATATAATAATATCAGACATAGAGATGCCAGATATAATAATATGAGATGCCAGATATAATAATATCAGACACAGAGATGCCAGATATAATAATATCAGACACAGAGATGCCAGATATAACAATATCAGACACAGAGATGCCAGATAAAACAATTGTTCACTGTTTTAGGAAGATGACCCCTACCCTTGGAATTGAGAATTTTAGCTGTGTTTTCTTCAAAATTGGGAAAATATGCTCAAGTTTATTTAACCTGGTAAACTTGCTTAACTGACAGTTATATTTACTGATAACTTTATACTTACTGATAACTATATATTTTATGTGTAATGTTAGAAATTAACATTAACATCTAGCTTAACATTTTATTTAGCAGAGTATTGTTTGGTATTCTACAGCACAATATCTTGTTCTAAGTGCTTTAAAGGCTGTAACAACTTCATCTAGTTGACAATTGTTGAGGCTATTGTCAGAATTAAGACATATTCTCATTAGAGCACTTAGAGTATGCTGTCCCATCCTGTTCAACTTCCTTAGTTGTGTCAGATACAAACAATAACTCACACAGTTTGCAGCAATAACCAGCCTTGGATGCACTGAAGTACAGCCATGTATATGAAGAGCGAAAAAGATGCTGTCATACAGGCACAAGTTTATAATAATCACTATCAGTATCTGACCAGTGTTGGTTAGACAAAGTGCCCGTAACTGATGGGACAATTATTGTGCTATTTTCAACACTCACAGGCTTCTGAGCAGGTGGGAAAGGTGTCACACTAACACTTAAAGCTGACTGTTAAAAGAAACTTTCAATAGTTTGTTGTTTATTAGCGGGAGCCTTTAAAATCTTGAGGTAATATTTCCAATTATGCAACATTGTTTTGTTTATTTCACAATACATATGAACGCTTGCTAACACTTCCACAAACTTTATAAGCGCCTGTGCTAAAACACAGAGGTTACGAATTACATATGCTCCGGATCAATCAAATGCACTAGAATTTTAAAGAGACTAAACTGCTTCACTGTATTTCCATTTTCCAAACTTTACAGTTATCTACTTGGATCCAGTCCATGTGCAGGAAATCAGTCTAAAAGCGCATGTACAGAAAAGCAGTTTAAAAGCAGTTTCGTACTCAAATCAGAATGGCAAAATATGCGCTTATTTTTCGAGGCAGTTCCACTAGTTTTTGAAACTTCCAATTGGGAATTTTTACCCTTCAATTGGGAAAAAAAGATACTATTTGTGATTGGGAATATGACCGAATAACAGCTATAAAAATGGCAGGAAAAAACACTGGACACAGAGATGCCATTCAACAATATCAGACACAGAGATGCCAGATATAACAATATCAGTCACAGAGATGCCAGATACAACAATATCAGTCACAGAGATGCCAGATATAACAATATCAGTCACAGAGATGCCAGATACAACAATATCAGACACAACAGAGATGTCAGATATATACTGAATGGTATCAAACACTACTATCAGTCTGCTACTATATCTGACAAGAAGATGACAAACATCAAGTTGTCAAACAAGAAGTTATGTAACTAAGATATAATGATTTCACAGAGATGTCAAGTTACAGAGTTGGAACAATTCTATAACAATTTCAGACACAAACTGGAGATGTTAAATATTGAGTTACCTGGCACTGAAAGAGTTGCCAGACATAAAGTTGTCAGATTGGTATAACAATATCTGGCACTGAGATAGTTGTTATATCTTGCAATCAGACAGTTGCCAGACAAGGAGTTGTCAGATTGATATAACAATATCTGGCACTGAAAAAGTTGCCAGACAAAGAGTTGTCAGATTGGTATAACAATACCTGGCACAGAAAGAGTTGCCAGACAAAGAGTTGTCAGATTGATATAACAATATCTGGCACTCAGAAAGTTGCCAAACAAAGAGTTGTCAGATCGGTATAACAATACCTGGCACTGAGAGAACTGCTATGTCTGGCACTGAGAGAGTTGCCAGACAAAGAGTTATCAGATTGATATAACAATACCTTTCACTGAGAGAGCAGTCAGACGAAGAGTTGCCAGATTGGTAAAACAATATCTGGCACTGAGAAAGTTGCGAGACAAAGAGTTGTCAGATTGGTATAACAATATCTGGCACTGAGAGAGTTGCTATATCTGGCACTGAGAGAGTTGTCAGACACAGAGTTATCAGATTGATATAACAATATCTGGCACTGAGAGAGTTGCTATATCTGGCACTGAGAGAGTTGCCAGACAAAGAGTTGCCAGATTGGTATAACAATAATCTGGCACTGAGAGAGTTGCCAGACAAAGAGTTTGTCAGATTGATATAACAATATCTGGCACTGAGAGAGTTTCCAGACAAAGAGTTGCCAGATTGGTATAGCAATACCTGGCACTGAGAGAGTTGCTTTATCTGGCACTGAGAGAGTTGTCAGACAGAGTTATCAGATTGTTATAACAATAATCTGGCACTGAGAGAGTTGCCAGACAAGAGTTTGTCAGATTGATATAACAATATCTGGCACTGAGAGAGTTGTCAAACAAAGAGTTATCAGATTGATATAACAATATCTGGCACTGAGAGAGTTGCTATATCTGGCACTGAGAGAGTTGTCAGAAGAGTTATCAGATTGGTATAACAATAATCTGGCACTGAGAGAGTTGCTTTATCTGGCACTGACAGAGCTGCCAAATAAAGAGTTATCTGATTGATATAACAATATCTGGCACTGAGAGAGTTGCTTTATCTGGCACTGAGAGAGTTGTCAGACAGAGCTATCAGATTGGTATAACAATAATCTGGCATTGAGAGAGTTGCATTATCTGTCACTGACAAAGCTGCCAGACAAAGAGTTGCCAGATTGATATAACAATAATCTGGCACTGAGAGAGTTGCCAGACAAAGAGTTGTCAGATTGGTATAAATATCTGTCACTGACAGAGTTGCCAGACAAAGAGTTGCCAGATTAGTATAACAATAATCTGGCCCTGAGAGAGTTGCCAGACAAAGAGTTTGTCAGATTGGTATAACAATATGTCACTGACAGAGTTGCCAGACAAAGAGTTTGCCAGATTGGTATAACAATATCTATCACTGACAGAGCTGCCAGACAAAGAGTTTGTCAGATTGATATAACAATATCTGGCACTGACAGCTGCCAGACAAAGAGTTTGTCAGATTGGTATAACAATATCTGGCACTGACAGAGCTGCCAGATAAAGAGTTTGTCAGATTGATATAACAATATTTGGCACTGACAGAGCTGCCAGACAAAGAGTTTGTCAGATTGATATAACAATATCTGGCACTGACAGAGCTGCCAGATAAAGAGTTTGTTAGATTGATATATCAATATCTGGCACTGACAGAGCTGCCAGACAAAAAGTTTGTCAGATTGATATAACAATATCTGGCACTGACAGAGCTGCCAGACAAAGAGTTTGTCAGATTGATATAACAATATCAAGCACGGACAGAGCTGCCAGACAAAGAGTTTGTCAGATTGATATAACAATATCAAGCACGGACAGAGCTGCCAGACAAAGAGTTTGTCAGATTGATATAACAATATCTAGCATGGACAGAGCAGCCAGACAAAGAGTTTGTCAGATTGATATAACAATATCTGGCACTGAGAGAGTTGCCAGACAAAGAGTTTGTCAGATTGATATAACAATATCTGGCACTGACAGAGCTGCCAGACAAAGAGTTTGTCAGATTGATATAACAATAACTGGCACTGACAGAGCTGCCAGACAAATGTGGAAGACAGTCAATGTGACAATCTGAATCATTTAACACTTTTAAATTACTTGGATGTTATTCCAAAAAAATATTTTGTATACAGCAAGTCGAAGATTCAACATCACTGCAACATGTATATGAAAGAAGAGATGAGAAAAATTGCATGTGATATATAAGTTTACGGACAGTCAGAGCCAAGTGAAACAACATGCTTCCAGAGCTATATAATAGCAAAGGCCATTCTCAAAATAGTACTTTGAGTACTTACCAATCCCAAGTTAAGGCTCTCCAGACGGACTGGGCTAACTTCTCTATACTGCACTTCCTCTGACTATGTATCAATAGAATCATTCAAGTTATATAATTAATAACCATCTGTATGAATGTGTACATACAGCATTCATACCAAGCAATCCTGGCACTTCACCATAAAATATCAGTCACTATCAAAACGCTTTTCCATCCAAAATTTTTTTTATTAAAAGTAAGGTTTGAGATGGCTACAAGGAGTAGTCTGGAATGAACAATTTCCTAAATGCAAATAAGTTGCAGTATTGTGACCTTCTCTGCAGCTGCACGTTTGTTGCCATTGATGAAAATCAATGCATTGAAAAGTTTTGCTGAGAATCAATGGGGAAAAGAATGCTGAAAGGTTCAAAAAGAAGTATGCCTGTATAAACCGAGATCTTAACTATTTGTAAACATGTTTCATGTAAAAAACTTTAATAACATATCTATTACATTACTAAGGCCATCCATAAAAAATGTTTAACTGCTGTGCTCATACCCAGTATTTTTAATTTTGTGCAGTCATTTTGAATAAAAATGGACAGAAATCATGAAAAAAAATTTTCAATGCTGTGAAAGTTAATAAAAAAATTTGGATAGCTACAATTTTGGGTGAGTAGGTAGGAGCAAACAAATATTTTTTTAAGGTTGGTCTTAATAATGATGATTTTTTTAAGGTATTTTCTGAGTGTAAAAAAACACAAAAAAAAATGATTGCATAATCATATATATTGCTATGTGTCTAGTTCATAAAAGATGTTATAACTTACAATTAAGACATCTTGTAACCAATTTACAATGCACCACTCAGTCAGAATCCATTTACAAAATGAACATTGCCATGAAGCTGACACTTTGTAACCAATTTGTATGTTTACCTGCATACAATACTTAGTTCACACATGGACATTCAGCTTTAAGCAAATATTGTACAATGAATTTCATTGGTTCCTATAATTACCCAATCTCAAACTCTCGGGTCCCATTATAACGCGGTTGCCGGGATCCATGGAATGAAACCGCGATGTACACAAAACTGATTTGGTCAATTAATAAGTTACATGATCATGTCAACACCACTGTAATATGCTGCTAATACAGCTAAATCGGCAGGTCCCAATGGAATACCCACTGCTAGTACTCCCTGCACATAATATCATGACAATTTATCTACACTAGTGGTTTACTGGTCATGGCTGGTTAAGTTATCCATGTGTGGACATTTAAATTAAAGGTATTAAAGATATTTGTCCGCTTTTTGATTTCTCCAATTAGTACTGACACTTGCCAAGGACTGTAAAAGCTAAGATGTCCAGCACAATTTTTCACTTAACTATTTCCTACCTATCCAGTGTTTCTATTTTGGCCGTTCTTTCACATCCAAAAATATGTTTTTATTCCTAATTTATGAAAAAATTCCACTCCAAAAATAAACAAGAGTTGTCAAATGACAACAAAGCTCACTGATGGGATAAAACTCACCACCCATGCAAAGATTGAGATTGGAGGCAAACACCAAAGCTTAAATGCAACTGAACGCAAAAGTTTAACCTAGGTGTCTGCAAATGAAAAATTAAGTCCAAAAGGGCCATAACTTTGCCAACATGCAACCCCAAGTTATGGTTCTTGTCTCTGTGTGTTCCATTGATGATGGTAAACATACATGTTAAGTTTCATTCATATCCAACAAGTGGTTGCATAGAAATCTTACCTGATAAAAAACTTCAACCTGAAAAATTAAGTCCAAAAAGGGCCATTACTCTGCCAAAATGTAACCCTGAGTTATGGTTCTTGTCTGTGTGTGTTCCATCGATGATGGTGAACACACATGTGAAGTTTCATTCATATCCAATGAGTGGTTGCAGAGATATCTTAAACTTAAACGCAACTAAACGCAAAAGTTTAACCTGGGTGTCCAAGTCCAAAAAGGGCCATAACTCTGCCAAAATGCAATCCAGAGTTATGGTTATCTTAAACTTTAAAGCAAAAGTTTAACCTGGGTGTCTACAGACGCGCCGCCGATGCCGGGGTCATGGCAATAGCTCTCCTTGGACATTCGTCCCGGCGAGCTAAAAAAAAATTTTTTTTAATTCTCAATGTAAAAATATTGAGAATTAAAAAATATTAATGCCAGTTTATGACAACAAAGAACAAGGATGTTGACCTGTAAACTTGTTTCAAACATACTTATTTTCAATTTTCATTGTTTAGTTTTTTCCCCCTTTTAATCGTGCGCCGCTATTTTTCTCTATGGAAGGGACACCCAAAACAGAAAAACACTGCTAGCTACTACCCCATGTGGTATGGGTCGAGAGCAGCAAACAAACATTTCAAAACAAAATGGCCACAATAGTGCAAAATGTGTTGATTTTGTCTGATATTTAAAAAATGCTGTGAACTTTACTATGCAAGGCTTACTGTTTAGAAAATTGTTTGTATGAATCCTTAATATACTATAAAGTACAGCAATAAGAAACATACTTTTTAAATAGTTTATATCATCTTCACGGTCAGATTGGGATATTCTCCCAATAAACATCTACCATTTACATAGTCCAGTTCATTTATTAATATTAGTTTTCGATTAACTCAAAGCGTTTAAGACAGCACATGTAAATGACAATACAAAATGGTGAGTGTGAATTCAAATTAGTTTCTACTAAAAGCAAAATTGGAAATGTAAACCATTGACAGAAAAAACACCACATCTTTGAGCTGTCACTGATAGAATCGCTATAGATACTGTTTACATTTTATTGATAAGAATCCTAGAATACTGATGCACCAAAACACTAGAAAGTTTGTCCATTTGTGTTCATACCAAAAGAACAATGTTCAAACATTACACTGTCACCATCGTCATTCAAAAACTGCAGCCCACTCATCAACAGCTGCTCATTAGTAGGGATTTATTCTCTTTTTCCACACTACTGGGGGCTGCAGTTGTTTTATATACTGATCAAGTCTTACAACTGATGCTTTCCAGTTGACATTGCACCCAGTATTACTTTTATGTGTTCAGCCACAATATAGTTAATAATCACAATCAAAAGATTTCTTTGTACAAGCTAGAAATAACTTTATTTTCAATTCTGTTGTTATGTATCGCTGTATAATGAATATATACTGTGTATGTAAGATGTTGATTACAAATAAATATTGTTTAAACCAAAAGGCAAGCATGCTTGCTCCAAGACCCTAAGGTCACCAGTTCTCTTCCCGGTGCCATTCCATCCAAGGTTTTTCTAACAGACTCCCACAGTGCCTTATTAGGGCAAGGTACTGTGAAAGCATGCAGTCCTTCGGAGGGGATTTAAAACAGTTAACCCCATGTACATACCCAGTGAACCAAAAGCCAGTAAACCTGTACACTTTATGTCTGCATATAAGCCTTGCTAGAGTGTTGCAGTATAAGTAGATAGAGAGATAAACCCAATATACTGATACAGACTTGGGCATCAATGATAGCACAACTGCATCCGTTAAATGAGTATAGACCTTTATGAGATTTTATACCATTTATGTTTACATTTATGCAAGTGTAACTACCAGTAGTTTAACATGTAAATACCAGTAGTTTAATACAATAACTGTATAATTGCTAAATCAGTTGATTAGTAAGCATGTCATTACAGTATAGAATAAACTTTTTTTTTGGTTAGGTCGCATGAGCGACCGAACCCTTTATAAGGACCAGTTAAGAAATTGACTCCAAGCACTGCCATATTGAAATGTCACGATCATGTGTTAAAAACATGGCATTCGCCACACGGAGGTCGCCATTGTTTTTCTAAACAGTGCATCATGGGAATGTACAAACCGCTATTGATATTAAAACCTAGTCATGGTCCAACCACTTTCTGGCTAAATGGAAAATTCAAATGCGGTGTGTGTAATAACTGATTGTGACGTTTTAATGCACTTATTGAGATCACTATGTTCTTTGCATATTTAATCAGGAAAAAAATTGATAATGCCTTAAATCAAGGAATTTTCTAAAATTCCTTGCTTAAATAAGGTCTTGAAACTGATCTTTTTTGACAATTTATAGCTGTTTCGGACAGATTCCTACTGAGTTAATGTAAATAATTTTCAAATACCGATGTATTCACTCAATTATTATAATATGCTGAACCCATAACAATGAAAATAATAACAAAATTAAACAGCTACAGTTGTTTATTTTATTTGATACAACAGAAATATAAAGATAGTTTACCGGTGTGACATATTTTCAGCACGTTGTCACAATCAGGTATATCGCCGAATGCACAAGTTTTGGAAAAACAGTAATTTTTAACTGTTGTTTTAAAAATAATATATCAACAAATTAATTTAAATTATGGATAAGAATTATTTTAAAATATATTATCATCACAGAAGTCAATTGTATAGAACATAGCAGTAAATATGTAAGACAATATATAAGGTAAGTTTGTTTTTAAATATGCAAATGGCAATAAATAATGATTGAGATCAGTACATTTAAACATCAAAGTTACTATCAGGCACACCTGCAGCCGGGAATTTGCTGTGTCAGTGGGAACCTTGTCGGGATTTGGTATCAACTGTGTATTTAGTACCCTGTACAAGGAACCAAACTTACACATTCATCCACTTTAATTGCCACAGCGTTTACAAGACCTAACCATTGGATGCTTTTTAAAAGCAGCCAACTTGTTTCTTCAGGTGTGAAACAAGTTAAATTACAATATAAGACGAACTGTGTTCAAATTTCCCTGGGAAGAACCAGTACTTAAGCATAAGGACACTACAAATAGATTCCCTGGTCTACAAGACATTTTGATAGACTCCATTACAATAAATTGGTCCCAGTGTGTCAACAAATGATTGGAACTAATATGCATTATAACGAAACATTTAAGTGGAATACTAACAACATGGAGAACGTATATCTAATGGCATGTCAGACTTTATGCATTAATATACATAAAAACATCTACCGACTTTTAACTATAGTCAAGGAGGGTGGGGTAGTCCCGTTTTACTTCCTTTTTCTCGATATAAACATACCAAAAGGCAATTTTGTCAATGCAAACAAAATATGAAAATGAAAATATATAGCAAACTGGAAACAACTAAATTAATAACATAGTACCTGATTTAAATGTCCTGCCATTCTAACAAGTCGGACAATTGCGTGAAGTTTTGATTTTTGTTTAGCACCTGACAATTGGCAACTGAAACTGTGATATTATGACCTCTGCTTTGTGCTCGTTCAATACAGTGTATAAATTATATCGCCATTACTATAAATTATTTGTTGGGTATCTGACATTAAAGATTAGTTCCGTGGAAAGTTTGATACACTTCATATATGAATAATATTTTAAATAATATACACTGTCGGCCATCTTGATTCAAGGGTGTGCCCTCGTTTTGGATCGTCTACTTCAATGAAGAAAGTAGTTCCGAAAAAGAATGCAGCATTAGTATCAGAAAAGTACATTCATTTTATTTAAAGCAGATTGAAAATTTTCTGACATCTAAAGCAAATTGTATTTGTAATTAAAATGTAGATATGATTTGAACTAAAAACAGGTATACTGCGGATTAATTACGCTGTCAGGTATTTTTATATTTACCTTTGACCTTTTGGAAAACTTGGTCACAGCTTTTTCAGTTACGGATTTTATCCTAGGAACGTCTGAAAACGAGACATTGCGATTGGATGCCCAACATAACTTGAAATGTTGGATCAACATACAAAATAACAAAAAATCAATGCATACATGAAACAAATTAAAGAAGTTTATATATTATAATGTAATTTTATGAAGAAAAAAGGCGCGTATTAGCAGAAACGTACATAGGCCTATACACAGGGACTCTTATCTCTTTAAGTCCTTGCTTATTGATCTACAGTATCCACTAATGAAAGGATTTTTGTATAAGTCCCTGAATGATGGCACGATGTAGCCCATGTCTCTGCTTGTTATATAGGCCAAGACCCTGTTCTACAATCCTGCTGTCTTGAGACCAACTAGCCTCAATCTTTAATCCGCACCTGAGATCTAACCCTACCTGTCTATTCCGCTCATCCCCGATATACACATAGGCCGAGGCATAACGGAGGATATCGGGGCTTAAAGAAGAAGAAAATAAAGAAAGTGCCTAGCTCATCCTGCATCAAGGCTTTTAAGCGGGGTTTGTCACTGCAGTGCCTTCAACTGGGCTCTACAGGAAGAAAAGCCAAAAGCACCCCCGTTATGTCCCGACCTGGTGAATTAATAATATGTTATCGATCGAGTACTCAAGCTCCATTCAAGTGCCTTGGTATAGACATGAGTCAACTTAATAAACCAAATATTTAAAAATAAACAACAACTAAGGTAACCATTGCCAGAAGTTCAGACGCTATATCCCGGACAAGGTAGAACAACTTCATTGACAGATTCAAGGAATTTGGTCAGGCAAGGTGCACCAATTTCAGGAGGAATCCAAGGCGTTAAAAGAAAAAAAAAGTACTGCAGAATATGGTAACGTAATATTTTAGGAATCTTGAGAGGGGCCCTGTCCTCCCTCTGGATCCGTCAGTGTATTCACGAAAAGTTTTGAACCCTAACTTTATACAAAATTCTATATTACATTTTTATTTATTGAATACACCAGTTTTAACATCTACCATAGTTGCCAGATGTATGTTAAAACTCGCAACATTACATTTAGAAAATGCCCATCGTCGAATACCTGCGGGTAATCCATTCCGATACTCTCCATGGATGAATATATCGGAATTGGCACCCGGGGTATCCGACGATGGAAATGCCAGACCCCAACAGTACACTTAATTTTGTCTCGGGTAAATTTTACCTCTGGTTACGGTCCTTGATCAGAGATAAAATTACGTCGATGGGGGTTCTTGGTGGAACAATCTAAAGTAAAGTCACGCCACGTTCGCACGCATATATACCCAACCGCACATGCACAAAGTCTGTGACATTTTAAAACGAAAAGTTCTATAAGTGGTAAGTCGTCCTGCATTTACAATGTGCGTGCGTGAGTGCGTGCGTGCGTTTGGTGGGTGGATGGTTGGGGACACACCGTTGTTTTACAGGTATTTTAGATATACTTGGAAACTTTTAGAAAGGGTGCGCTTCCCGCTGGATCCGCGGCCAATGGGATTGGAGTGTGTTCGGGGCACTATACATTTCTGAATGTACCAACGTCGTTGTAAAGCATATTATGTTGGTTTCCTTGGTTTCAAGAAAGAGAGAGTGAGCATTTGTTTAGTTACGCTGTTTGTTGGTTAGGGTAGCAATGTATCCGAGAGTCGGGGTATGAGTCAATTAAAAATGACTCGAATTCCTGGACCAGCTTAACAATTTCTTCCACTGTGAAATAAGCAAACAACTACACCAACAACCACACATTATGATAGAACCGTTTTACATCATGAACGATTCTGCCAATGCAAGTATATCTACGATTCTTTACTATGTTTATTTTAGCTCGATTGTGAAGTAAGATCAGAGCTTAACTGATCCATTTCCTGGGTAGAATCAGTGATTGTGTTGTTGGTTTCTATGTTGTTTGTTTTTTTTTGTTTTTTTTATTAGTGTGGGGAGAGGACAATCGATCGACAATGGGACCGAACCTGTCGCCTATTTTGTAAGCTCCGCATTTTAAGAGCGGCAACCACAGCAAAGAACCGGTTCTTATGTTCCGACCCTCGTCAACGTGACATGTAATTAAGGCTGGCGTGTAGACAATGGACTAAGAACAATCAATTTGACAAAACAGAAATTTGACCCAAGTAAACCTTAGTGACTATATGTAAATACAGTTGACTAGTATTTAGAAAGTTCTAAAATAATCAATACGTTTTGTAACTAACAATGTCTCATTTAGTTGTACAACATATACACTTCTTCATAATTGATTGTACCTATCAATCAATAGAAAGCTAGATTATATTACACGGTGGATATTTCTTTAAAACCCAACAAAAAGAAAGAGCACTCGTCTTAAAATTTGTGAAACCTTGTATATTTACATAACTATTTTGTGAGGATTTTAAATTAAAGGTAAGTAAATATGTCATGTATATTGTATAAATAGTATTAGCTTTATTATTATTATTATTGTTTAATAAGTAGCTTGTGACGGCATTGTAGAAACAATCAAGAGTTTGCTGTCATCATTGGCACACTGGCTGAATCAAGCGGATTAAGGGGACTCCTCTCCAATAAAATGTGTGTGTGTGTGTGTGTGTGTGTGTGTGTGTGTGTGTGTGTGTGTGTGTGAGTGAGTTTTCATTTACTCTCGCGCTTTGAATCAGTCATTTTGGCGAGCATCCATAAAATCTAAAACTATTTTGATACAAATGGCAACTGTTTTTTTGTGTGAAAATGTTGAAAAACCGATCGACTCCCATATACACGAAGACTACGAAATTGGTATCAAGGGACAAACAGAATTCGGGAAACTATAGTCGTTTATCAATATTTCTGAAAAGTATGTACAGGTGTAATACAAATATAACATTAAAATACCCGAGTACATGTGCAGAATTTTAATTACACAAATTAGAACGAATGTGTAGAGATTGGTTCAATGAGTGGACAGTGCATTATCTTGCGTTCTTTAAATGGACAGTCCGTATCTTACAAATGATAAATCGCATGGCATAATCAATATCATGCAATTTACATACATATATTTCTTAGGGTGTTTTTCTCTCTCATATTTGTCTAATTTTGTCACCAGAGAGGAAACCAGCGACACAATAATGGAATTACGAGTAAGTCAGCGACAAAGAAAGTTATAGTAGAAATGGCAGCAGCAGTAGCAGCAGCAGCAGCAGCAGCAGCAGCAGCAGCAGCAACAGCAGAACAACAACACCAGTAGCAGCAGCCTACAGTAGTTGTCCACAATGAGCTCGGGTATTCACACATTTTTTTCTGAAATTGAATCGTTCCAAAAACATGTATAGGGCAAAGAAAATTATATGAAATATAACATGTTTGTTTTATTTAAAATTAGATCGAGATTTGTTGTTTAGAAACTTGTGTTGATAGAATGGTAGGCATTTTCTGCACACATTAGTATGACATATATTACATTTTTATTTTAAAGGATTTACTTTTATTACATATATGTTAAATGTCCTTTCCATGAAACCAGTGCTGGACACAAAATTATAATGTAAAATAGCCTTTCTACGCAACCAGGGCTAGACACATAAAATTATAATGTAAAATAGCCTTTCTACGCAACCAGGGCTAGACACATAACATTGTAATGTTAACTAGCCTTGATCTACGAAACCAGGGTTAGACATATATAATATAAAATACCAGTTACACGACAATATATACTAGTAACAGGTATTGAACAAGACTAGCACAAACGTCGAATATGACCAAGACAATGCAAGATAGGCTAGATGTAATGTTAATCACCTGCGATAAATTAAAAACATATTTTGTTCGATCAAAAGTAGTGTATCACAGAATCTGATAATTCCGGAATCAGGTCTATTAACCACCAATGAAAATGCAAGTATTCTATGTCTGTCCCATTATTCATTAGTCTGTAGTGCGAACCCAGCTCTACCGACTGGGTCCGTAAATAGCAATGCTGGGAAAGCAACTTTTGAGAAGGTTAATTGGTCAAATGTTTCAACTGAAAGTTTGATGACGCCACAGTTTAGTAAGCGTTCATCACTCGTGAAACATCGGGTATTTCCGTATCCTCCGTATAATATATTGCGTAGCATAAAGGTCGAGGTGATCAGATTGATCGTTCAACTGCTATGAATTATGGGACAGTCATAGAATTCCTTGCTTTTTACATTGGTGGTTACTAGACCTGATTCGGGAGAAATCAGGTTCTGGTAGTCTGTAGAACGAACCAAGCTCTCCCGATTGGGTCTGTTCAACAGCAGTTGATAGGTCAGTTGCTTCAGGGAAAGTTTGAATGGCGTCATAATGTTGTAAGCGTTCAATTGCTATGAATTGTGGGACAGGCATAGAATTCCCTGCTTTTTCCATTGGTGGTTAATAGACCTGATTCGGGAGATATCAGGTTCTGGGATAGACCAATAATTCATAGCAGTTTTCAATTGAAACAACTGATCATCCAACGTGCTAAAAATGGCTTTCAAAAACATTGCTATTTAACCGACCCAACCGGAAGATATGGGTCCGTACTACAGACTATGGCAAAGGTCATTGAAGATGACGAAAACATTTATTTGATCAATATAATAGCATACTTTTCCATATATTATTATTATTATTATTATTATCATCATCATCATTATCATTATCACCATAATTATTACTGTTACATATTTCCAGGTAGCGACGACGTAGAGGTAGCGAAGTACGAACGTGACGTCACTGCCATAATAGCTGCTACCACTGCAACAACAGTGACCATTATAGCTATTGTCATCTGTTCGGGCATCCTCTATTACTACCGTTGTGTTAAATTCGCAAGAGTTATACATCCGAATGATGTAAAAAACGAAACCGAGAAGAACACTGGCACTACTAACGACATTGATAGTCCTGGCGACAAGTGTAAAACCCCAGATAATATTTCAGTAACACATGAACAAGATAAGGGACATTATTCTGATGAAAAAACTATAGTTCAAACTAAAATCAGCTCACCGTACAACAATATGGTCTCGGAAACAGAGGAGCTGTTTATAGTGGAACGCGAGTATAATAAATTGCAAGACTTAATTACTCCACCAGAAAAGGTGTTGCTACTTTATGATGAAGGAAATATGACACAATTCTACGAAGAATTGGAGAAGATATACGGGTCACTATCTCTTGAACATGAACACTTTACTCACAGCAATAATAAAATAAGACTTGCGTATGATCATACATGGAGAAGAAAAGTTTCCAAACGCCGACGCAAACGAAAACGTTCACTTGATCAACAATCGGAATCTGCAGATCAAGTAAATGTAGATAGAAATGGAACTGTACTACCTGAACTCAAAGAGTCGATCAGACTTTTGCTAAACAGATCTGATAATACCATTACTGTGTGTGAAGAAATAAGTCAACCAGATCATGGACCTAAACGAGGCTTCCTTGAAATGATAGTTAGTGACATTGCTGAAGAAGAGGGCATTCATGAAAATCAGACGAAGGAACGCAAAGAAGGAATTGGGGTTAATCATATTGCAGATATTAAAACTGAACAAGAACTAAATGAAGACCAAGTGAAAACATATTCACAAACAACCTACGACTATAACAAAGATGGAACAAGCTTTCTTATTGAAAGTTTGAGTTTGGATGGTTTTGACGTCGCTGACGAATCTAACGACGATAAAAAAGAACACAGCTGCACCTCGGAGAGTTCGCCCGTACGTGATGGGACCGCAAGCCGTATTGTAGAAGGATTTGTTGCACTAAAGGAAATTGACATTGGAGAAGCGTCTGATAATGGTCGTGACGAATTACACAAATAAATGCTGAGATCACACAGTGTGATTATGAATCATGTTTAACTCAAATTAAGTTTTGAATATCGGGGATTTTAATCGCTGATTGCGTGCTTCTTTGTTTAAATGTAATAAAAATCACAACAATATCTGTAACAATGGTGTGACATGCTCTCTATGATATTTTAGAAAAAACATTGATTCGATTTTTTTGCCTTTAAAATACTCTTTCTCATTATACTACCGCCATTTCCAAATACTATTATTTTAGTTTTTACCATGTGTTTATTTCCATCCCAGTAGCGTCTGTTATGTTGATGTTCCTTAATAATCTGACAACGGTCTCTGCAAAACTAGCAACACCATCTACATACACTAGTGCTGGGAGATCTTCTAAATCGTTAGGTAAAACACATATTGGCGCATACAACCTGTTGTTTTGATGTTAAGTCCTTAATAAAAATAATACAGGTATTGAAAAAATACAGCACTGCTTACACATGTCCTGTCCGAATGTTACATTGGTAAAACAATCTGTAACCACAACTTCATCTTTCATGCACGAGTTTTTGTTACATGTTTAAATATTTCGTTCTCATAGCATTCCACAATTTATCATGCTGAATACTGTCAAATGCTTTTTAAGTCAATACAATTTGATATACAATAACAAATTCCCTTCTTTTTGAACACTGGTGAATTATCAATACAAGAATACTTCTTTCTGAATCCAGCTTGAGATTTGCCATTAATCAACTAGCTGTCACACCATCTATTACGTCTTCCATAACAATGAAATGCCTCGATTGCTGCTTTGGTCTTCACAAGATTGGAGTTCTAATACTTTCTGCCATTGACCAAGCATATTGCCGCTATCAAACATTTCACTAGATAACTTGTACTAACAGGCACTGGACTTTCTTGGAACTGATAAATGGACACTGAAGACTATTCCCCCCGGTTATTCTTGTATTCAAAATTTCGCTGTTCGTTTCTACAGTTATATCTTCCGAAAGTTCACGTTCGAAATATTCTGGCCCGGTGTTGTCATTATATTACGTATTTCTAAATAATTTCATCCACTTTGAGGAAGTCTTTGAAGAATGAATATAATTTATATAAATATGGAGAACGGATTTGCTTTAATCGTTTGCCAGAAACTTCGTAGGCCTTTACTATCATTCAAAACTTTAATTTATAACTGGCTGTAATTCACATTTTGTTTTCTTCACAATTCCTTTAGATTTATTTATTTCTCAAGTATTTGTAAGACCAGAGATTCTCACCATTGTTAGTTATTTGGCCTCGTCTCATTCACGGGATTGTCATCTTGGCGGTTCTTCAGCTAGTATTTTGTTTGTATTTGGAACAACCCCATCTTTTGCAGCTATGTCATAAACAGATATAAACTTGTTCACAGTAGTAAATACACTTGTGACATGTTGTTGTATATGAAAGTTGGTAATTTAATAAAATAAATAATTTTTCGATAAAGTCAGATTGTGTGGGTGTTTGTTTTTTAATTTTATTCCATACTATAAAGTTGGCGTTTCTATCGTTATTGTCGGGATCTTCACTACGACAACATGTGAATGCTAAAGGAAATGTTTCACACAGCGGGAAACGATCAGAAAATGCTTCAATTCCGATAAAAAAACAGTTGGTAAATGTATTAAACAAATTATGTGAAGCAATAAAATAATCCACTATGCTTAATCCATTGTTCGCAGTAAGTTTTATAGTAACATCTCAATATTGTATGTTTAGTTGCAGGTAGTTGTTTACATATATCAAAATTGTTTAGTTACAGGTGGTTGCTTACATATATCAATATTGTATGTTTAGTTACAGGTGGTTGTTTACATATATCAATATTGTATGTTTAGTTACAGGTGGTTGCTTACATATATCAAAATTGTATGTTTAGTTACATGTGGTTGGTATTTGTTTACATATATCAATATTGTATGTTTAGTTACATGTGGTTGTTTACATATATCAATATTGTATGTTGAGTTACATGTGGTTGTTTACATATATCAATATTGTATGTTTAGATACATGTGGTTGTTTACATATATCAATATTGTATGTTTAGTTACAGGTGGTTGTTTACATATATCAATATTGTATGTTTAGTAAGAGGTGGTTGTTTACATATATCAATATTGTATGTTTAGTTACAGGTGGTTGTTTACATTTATCAGTATCGTATGTTTAGTTACATGTGGTTGGTATTTGTTTACATATATCAATATTGTATGTTTAGTTACATGTGGTTGTTTACATATATCAATATTGTATGTTGAGTTACATGTGGTTGTTTACATATATCAATATTGTATGTTTAGTTACATGTGGTTGTTTACATATATCAATATTGTATGTTTAGTTACAGGTGGTTGTTTACATATATCAATATTGTATGTTTAGTTACATGTGGTTGTTTACATATATCAATATTGTATGTTTAGTTACAGGTGGTTGTTTACATATATCAATATTGTATGTTTAGTTACAGGTGGTTGTTTACATTTATCAATATCGTATGTTTAGTTACATGTGGTTGTTTACATATATCAATATATTGTTTGTTTAGTTACAAGTGGTTGTTTGCATCAATATATTGTATGTTTAGTTACAAGTGGCTGTTTGCATATATATCAATATTGTATGTTTAGTTACATGTGTTTGTTTGCATAAATCAATATCGTTTGTTTAGCTACATGTGGTTTGTGTACTATATCAATATTGTATGATCAGTTACAGGTAATTGTATACATATATCAGTTTGTATGTTTAGTTACAGGTGGTTGTTTACATATATCAATATTGCATGATTAGTTACATGTGGTTGTTAACATATATCAATACTGTATGTTTAGTTACAAGCAGTTGTTGACATATATCAATATTGTATGTTTGACCTCAGAACATCATACATGTTTACATGGTAAGTGATAAGGGCAACTTCCTTTATGATAATAAAATGTATACTTAGAGAAAGTTTTCTCTGCATATCAATAGTGTATGTTTGACCTCAGTGGAACATCTTTTGTTTGCATGGTAAATGTGAAGGGCAACGTTTCTTTGCGATTATTAAATGTTTACTTACAGAAAGTTTTCTTTGCATATCAATAGTGTATTTTGACCTCAGTGCATATCAATATTTTTTTTTACCTCGATGGAACATCTTTTGTTTAAATGGTAAATATGAAGGGCAACGTTTTTTCCGATAATTAAATGTATACTTACAGAACGTTTTCTTTGCATATCAATAGTGTATGTTTGACCTCGATGGAACATCTTTTGTTTACATGGTAAATTTGAAGGGCAACGTTTCTTTCTGATAATTAAATGTATAATTACAGAACCTTTTTATTTGCATATCACTATTTTTTATATTTGGCCACAGTGGAACATATTTCGTTTACATGGTAAATGTAAAGGGTAACATTTATTTCTGATTATTAAATGTATACTTACAGAACGTTTTCTTTACAAATCAATAGTGTATGTTTGACCTCAGTGGAACATATTTCGTTTACATGGTAAATGTGAAGGGCAACTTCCTTTCTGATAATTAAATGTATGCTTACAGAACGTTTTCTTTGCATAGCAATCGTGTATGTTTGACCTCAGTGGAACATCTTTTGTTTACATGGAAATGTGAAGTGCAAGGTTTCTTTCTGATAATTAAATATATAGTTACAGAACGTTTTCTTTGCATATCAATAGTGTATGTTTGACCTCAGTCGAACATCTTTTGTTTACATGGTAAATGTGAAGGGCAACGTTTCTTTGCGATAATTAAATGTATACTTACATAAATATTTCTTTGTATATCAATAGAGTATGTCTGACCTCAGTCGAACATCTTTTGTTTACATTGTAAATGTGAAATGCAACGTATTTTCCGATAATTAAATGTATACTTAGAGAACGTTTTCTTTGCATATCAATAGTGTATGTTTCACCACATTGGAACATCTTTTGTTTACATTGTAAATGTGAAGGGCAACGTTTCTTTCTGATATATAAATATATAGTTACAGAACGTTTTCTTTGCATATCAATAGTGTATGTTTGACCTCAGTGGATCATCTTTTGTTTGCATGGTAAATGTGAAGGGCAAAAGTAAACAGAACATTTTCTTTGCATATCAATAGTGTATGTTTGACCTCAGTGGAACATCTTTTGTGTACATGGTAAATGTGAAGGGCAACGTTTCTTTGCAATAATTAAATGAATACTTACAGAACGTTTTATTTGCATATCAATAGTGTATGTTTGACCTCCGGTGAACATCTTTCGTTTACATTGTAAATGTGAAGGGCAACGTTTCTTTCTGATAATTAAATGTATACTTACAGAGCGTTTTCTTTGCAAAGCAATAGTGTATGTTTGACTTCAATGGAACATCTTTTGTGTACATGGTCAATGTGAAGGGCAACGTTTCTTTGCAATAATTAAATGTATACTTACAGAACGTTTTCTTTACATATCAATATTGTATGTTTGACCTCAGCGGAACATCTTTTGTTTGTATGGTAAATGTGAAATGCAATGTTTCTTTGCGATAATTAAATGTATACTTACAGAACGTTTTCTTTGCATATCAATAGTGTATGTTTGATCTCAGTGAAACATCTTTCGTTTACATGGTAAATGTGAAGGGCAACGTTTCTTTCTGATAATTGAATGTATACTTACAAGCGTTTTATTTGCATATCAATAGTGTATGTTTGACCTCGATGGAACATCTTTTGTTTACATGGTAAATTTGAAGGGCAACGTTTCTTTCTGATAATTAAATGTATACTTACAGAACGTTTGATTTGCATACCAATATTGTATGTTTGGCGTCAGTGAATCATATTTCGTTTACATGGTAAATGTGAAATGCAACATTTCTTTCCGATTATTAAATGTTTATTGATAGGACGTTGTTTCTTCTCTTTTGGACAATAACAGTTTTATAACTGACATTATTTACGTATGAGTATGAAGAACAAGTTCAGCCACTTCGAAGGTTCGAACCACTATAGAAATATATAATCAGAAGGTTCAAACCACTGTAAAAATGTATAATCAGCCACCTGGAAGGTTCGAACCACTGTAGAAATATAAAATCAGCCACCTGGAAGGTTCAAACCACTGTAGAAATATATAATCAGCCACCTGGAAGGTTCAAACCACTGTAGAAATATATAATCAGCCACCTGGAAGGTTCAAACCACTGTAGAAATGTATAATCAACCACCTGGATGGTTCGAACCACTGTAGAAATGTATAATCAGTCACCTGGAAGGTTCGAACCACTGTAGAAATATATACTCATCCACCTGGAGTGTTCGAATCACTGTAGAAATATATAATCAGCCACTTCGAAGGTCCGAACCACTGTAGAAATGTATAATCAACCACCTGGAAGGTTCGAACCACTGTAGAAATATATAACCAGCCACTTCGAAGGTCCGAACAACTGTAGAAATGTATAATTAACCACCTGGAAGGTTTGAACCACTGTATAAATGTATAATCAGCCACCTGGAAGGTTCGAACCACTGTAGAAATGTATAATCAGCCACCTGGATGGTTCGAACCACTGTAGAAATGTATAATCAGCCACTTCAAAGGTCGGAACCACTATAGAAATATATAATCAGCCACCTGGAAGGTTCAAACCACTGTAGAAATGTATAATCAACCACCTTGAAGGTTCGAACCACTGTAGAAATATATAATCAGCCACCTGGAAGGTTCAAACCACTGTAGAAATATATAATCAGCCACCTGGAAGGTTCAAACCACTGTAGAAATGTATAATCAGTCACCTGGAAGGTTCGAACCACTGTAGAAATATATACTCATCCACCTGGAGTGTTCGAATCACTGTAGAAATATATAATCAGCCACTTCGAAGGTCCGAACAACTGTAGAAATGTATAATCAACCACCTGGAAGGTTTGAACCACTGTAGAAATGTATAATCAGCCACCTGGAAGGTTCGAACCACTGTAGAAATGTATAATCAGCCACTTCAAAGGTCGGAACCACTATAGAAATATATAATCAGCCACCTGGAAGGTTCAAACCACTGTAGAAATGTATAATCAACCACCTTGAAGGTTCGAACCACTGTAGAAATATATAATCAGCCACCTGGAAGGTTCAAACCACTGTAGAAATGTATAATCAACCACCTGGATGGTTCGAACCACTGTAGAAATATATAATCAACCAACTGGAAGGTTCGAACCACTGTAGAAATGTATAATCAGCCACTTCAAAGGTCGGAACCACTATAGAAATATATAATCAGCCACCTGGAAGGTTCAAACCACTGTAGAAATGTATAATCAACCACCTTGAAGGTTCGAACCACTGTAGAAATATATAATCAGCCACCTGGAAGGTTCGAACCACTGTAGAAATGTATAATCAGCCACCTGGAAGGTTCGAACCACTGTAGAAATGTATAATCAGCCACTTCAAAGGTCGGAACCACTATAGAAATATATAATCAGCCACCTGGAAGGTTCAAACCACTGTAGAAATGTATAATCAACCACCTTGAAGGTTCGAACCACTGTAGAAATATATAATCAGCCACCTGGAAGGTTCGAACCACTGTAGAAATGTATAATCAACCACCTTGAAGGTTCAAACCACTGTAGAAATATATAATCAGCCACCTGGAAGGTTCGAACCACTGTAGAAATGTATAATCAACCACCTGGAAGGTTCGAACCACAGTAGAAATGTATAATCAGCCACTTTGAAGGTTTGCACCACTGTAGAAATATATAATCAACCACCTGGAAGGTTCGAACCACTGTAGAAATGTATAATCAACCACCTGGAAGGTTCGAACTACTGTAGAAATGTATAATCAGCCACCTGGAAGGTTCGAACCACTGTAAAAATATATAATCAGCCACCTGGAAGGTTCGAACTACTGTAGAAATGTATAATCAGCCACCTTGAAGGTTCGAACCACTGTAAAAATATATAATCAACCACCTGGAAGGTTCGAACCACTGTAGAAATGTATAATCAACCACCTGGAAGGTTCGAACCACTGTAAAAATATATAATCAGCCACCTGGAAGGTTCGAACTACTGTAGAAATGTATAATCAGCAACCTGGAAGTTTCGAACCACTGTAAAAATATATAATCAACCACCTGGAAGGTTCGAACCACTGTAGAAATGTATAATCAGCCACCTTGAAGGTTCGAACCACTGTAGAAATATATAATCAGCCACCTTGAAGGTTCGAACCACTGTAGAAATGTATAATCAACCACCTGGAAGGTTCGAACCACAGTAGAAATGTATAATCAGCCACCTGGAAAGTTCGAACTACTGTAGAAATGTATAATCAGCCACCTGGAAGGTTCGAACCACTGTAGAAATGTATAATCAGCCACCTGGATGGTTCGAACCACTGTAGAAATGTATAATCAGTCACCTGGAAGGTTCGAACCACTGTAGAAATGTATAATCAGCCACCTGGAAGGTTCGAACTACTGTAGAAATGTATAATCAGCCACTTCAAAGGTCCGAACCACTGTAGAAATGTATAATCAACCACCTGGAAGGTTCGAACCACTGTAAAAATATATAATCAGCCACCTGGAAGGTTCGAACTACTGTAGAAATGTATAATCAGCCACCTGGAAGGTTCGAACCACTGTAAAAATATATAATCAACCACCTGGAAGGTTCGAACTACTGTAGAAATTTATAATCAGCCACCTTGAAGGTTCGAACCACTGTAGAAATATATAATCAGCCACCTGGAAGGTTCGAACCACTGTAGAAATGTATAATCAACCACCTGGAAGGTTCGAACCACAGTAGAAATGTATAATCAGCCACCTGGAAGGTTCGAACTACTGTAGAAATTTATAATCAGCCACCTGGAAGGTTCGAACCACTGTAGAAATGTATAATCAGCCACCTGGATGGTTCGAACCACTGTAGAAATATATAATCAGCCACCTGGAAGGTTCGAACTACTGTAGAAATGTATAATCAGCCACCTGGAAGGTTCGAACCACTGTAAAAATATATAATCAGCCACCTGGAAGGTTCGAACTACTGTAGAAATGTATAATCAGCCACCTTGAAGGTTCGAACCACTGTAAAAATATATAATCAACCACCTGGAAGGTTCGAACTACTGTAGAAATGTATAATCAGCCACCTTGAAGGTTCGAACCACTGTAGAAATATATAATCAGCCACCTGGAAGGTTCGAACCACTGTAGAAATGTATAATCAACCACCTGGAAGGTTCGAACCACAGTAGAAATGTATAATCAGCCACCTGGAAGGTTCGAACTACTGTAGAAATGTATAATCAGCCACCTGGAAGGTTCGAACCACTGTAGAAATGTATAATCAGCTACCTGGAAGGTTCGAACCACAGTAGAAATGTATAATCAGCCACCTGGATGGTTCAAACCACTGTAGAAATGTATAATCAGCCACTTCAAAGGTCCGAACAACTGTAGAAATGTATAATCAACCACCTGGAAGGTTCGAACCACTGTAGAAATGTATAATCAACCACCTGGAAGGTTCGAGTGAATTTATGAATGAATGAATAGGGTTTTACGGTGTACCAACACATTTTAAGTTATTCGACGCCAACAGGAAAGAAGATTCCAGGTTCACTCTTCATGTACAAAAAAAAAAATAACATACAGATTTAAAAAAAATACACCAACAAATGAATATGCAGAATGAAACTAGAACCCTGATACCTGCAGAACTGCAGAGTTTAAGCAAATTCTATCGTATCACTCAACTTGTCGCTTCTTACGACATGCATGAGCCACAATGGTCCTATTCTTGCAATCGCTCATGGCTCCCTGAAACCACACAGGAGTTGATAATTTAACCGCAATAGTGAACATGACAAAAAATGATAAAATGAACATGACACCCAATTGGAGGATTCCTACCCCTCTGCAGAGATCGACAGTGATTCTATTCTTAGCCGGAACCACACGGGCTTGGAAGGTTCGAACCACCTGATATAACGTGATAGGTTTGGACAATGTAACATGCAGCATAATGACGGCGTGTCAACGGAAGAAAATATATAAATTCATGTAATTATATAAAATGTTTCCATTGAGAATTTAGTTCTCTAGGAAATTAGCAATCTCTATGTTTATATTGGATTTGTTGAGTATGATATTTTCTGTAAATATTACAAGATTACATTTATATATTAGTTTTCAATGTTTTTTTTTAATAAAATATTTTAACAGCAATGGTATTGGATTTGTTAACACAACACCATGTGTTGTTATATTTATCAATATGTGATTGAAGGGAGGTAAAGTGAAATTTATACCATTACATAGTCACCACGAGTTGTCTATACTGTGTTATTCATGAATACTCTTAATTTAATTCAGCATTTGTCATTTGTTACATTTGTCTTTCAAACTTTAAAATTGCTTTATAAATTCATTAACTATGCACTATCTTCAAACCATACGGTAATATACCAGTTGTTGTTAATGGATCTACAGTCACATACAGTTTATCAATGCTGGATATCCGTCTACATTCTAAGGTGTTCAGTGTTATACATATACATACAAATATTTATATATATATATGCAATATAGGTCTATGCACTAACTTCATCTCAGAAGGCAATATATCGGTACCAGTTCACTTTTAGTGAAATGTTTTAGAAGAACAACAGACGTAATATGATTTTTAAAACAAACACAATGATTGCTATAGCTTTAGGCAAGTTCACTGTTAACGCAAGCATTTACAATATATGGTACTATCGGCGAAGTTGTAAGCACTTCCGGCTTTGACCGTCAGCTAGATCGTTCCACGTTCTTTTCTTTTTTAAATACATGCAAAGTATTTAGAACAAACGAGCATACAATTGTATAACAACGTTCGTTTCTGAAACGTCACTTTAGGTCGGGAGTTAGACGTGTGAAAAAAGCACAATAATTACAAATTGCCTCTTCTTTACATAATTACAAATGAGCTAGTGGTATACGGAGGAGGAAAACGGAACGACTTTTCAGCAGCATTGCGATCCAAAATATTGCAAATGGATTTGCGATCTGAGATTGTCAGTGCATTAACTGTTCTGTGTTTCTGTTCAGTTTGATTTTCCTGTGGATAGAATTTGATGAAAAACTTTCGAAGGAGAGGTGTGAAATAGCGCAAACACGGTTGAATCGTCATTTTTTCCAATATCGAATCGTCGGAACCGAATCAGTTTTTTCGTTATCGTGACTTTGCAACCTTGCGCAACGTTCAGTTATTGGCCCTTAATGGACACCGTACCATGCTTTCTCTATTTTATTCGTGTGATTTTGCTGTTGAAAACACGCTGTCATATTGCTAGACTATATCACCAGCCGTTGCGTATTGGAAAATATATCGCCTAACATTTGTTACCATGCTTTTAGTGAAATATTTGCAAGCGAAGTATAAATGTTTTGCCAATATTACTGGTTTACACGTGTGAGCTACCTTTGTTTACATATACAGAGACTGTGTCTGTGAATGTTAACTGGATTACCAGCATATAATAACATTGTAAATATATCTTCCTCACTTAGTGCGTGCTCTTTGAAAACATATAAACACATACAATACATTTGGATTCTCATCGTTCTCTTGTGATAGCGAGTGTTACTTTGTGGACTACATTTAATATTAATATGGTGATGAGTGAATATGTCAGAGCAATGAACTATGTGACGACAAAGGAATGAATTAATGATATCTTCGTCAGCGTTTAAGGTTGGTAACTCTTTTTCTGTATTCATAAAACAATATAACCAAGCACCAGTTAACGTTCTTGTTTTATGTCCTTGTCGTTTACGTTACATTAAGCCTAGTGTAGTTATACAATCTCTTGTTTGGCTACCAAGGTATTGTTTGTAGTATTTATTGCATCAGGATTATTATATTGGGATTGCTGATTGTTTACCGTTGCTCTCTGCAATTCCACCACCTTCTTGCCTCGCCATGATGCTTTAATCTTAGCGAAAGCTGTACTCGTACCAGAGATATAATGAAAGACGAGATTAACTATCTATTTAATTGTGCTTTATTAAAATAAATTGCCTATAATGTATTGAAAAAACCCACAACACAACAAACTTACAAAACAACAGTAAAATGAAAATGAAAGTTTTATTTGTGTAGCTTCATATTTATATGACATTGCACATAATATTACATAGTTTCATATTACATAACCTATTGTTAAAGGTAGTTTAAGATGATAAAATATATATCAAATATAAAATATTAAACGTATGGTTTAGTTGCTCGGGTACAAAAATGCTTATAAATATATAGGGATATAGATATATAGATATAAAGATATATTTGTGTCAGTATCACAGATGTACAAACATGAATATAACACATGGTGCATAATAAAACAAATATTTACATTCATGCGCATTATACCATACCATGCTCCCGAGGACACAAAATAGAGTCACAACATCTCTTATTTCCATTGAAGTTATACACTGTACATAGGTCCTTGCAGTTATACATTGTACATAGGTCCTTGAAGTTATACATAGTACATAGGTCCTTGAAGTTAAACATTGTACATAAGTCCTTGAATTTTTACATTATACATAGGTCCTTGAAGTTATACATTGTACATAATTCCTTGAAGTTATACATTGTACATAAGTCCTTGAAGTTATACATAGTACATAGGTCCTTGAAGTTATACATAGTACATAGGTACTTGAAGTTATACATAGTACAAAGGTCTTTGAAGTTATACATAGTACAAAGGTCCTTGAAGTTATAGATAATACATACGTCCTTGAAGTAATACATTGTACATTAGTACTTGAAGTTATACATAATACATATGTCTATGAAGTTATACATATTACATAGGTCCTTGAAGTTATACATAGTACATAGGTCCTTGAAGTTAAACATAGTACATAGGTCCTTAAAGTTATATATAATACATAGGTCCTTGAAGTTATACATTGTATATAGGTCCTTGAAGTTATACATTGTACATAGGTCCTTGAAGTTATACATAGTACATATGTCCTTGAAGTTATACATTGTACATAAGTCCTTGAAGTTATACATAGTACATAGGTCCTTGAAGTTATACATAATACATAGTCCTTAAATTATACATTGTACATAGGTAATTGAAGTTATACATAGTACATAGGTCGTTAAAGTTATATATAATACATAGGTCCTTGAAGATTTACATAGTACATAGGTCCTTGAATGTTATACATTGTACAAAGGTCCTTGAAGTTATACATTGCACATAGGTCCTTGAAGTTATACATTGCACATAGGTCCGTGAAGTTATATAGTACATAGGTCCTTGAAGTTAGACCTTCTACATAGGTCCTTGAAGTTATACATAGTACAAAGGTCCTTGAAGTTATACATAATACATAGGTCCTTGAAGTAATACATTGTACATAAGTACTTGAAGTTATACATTATACATAGGTCCTTGAAGTTATACATTGTACATAAGTCATTGAAGTTATATATAGTACATATGTCCTTGAAGTTATACATAGTACATAGGTCCTTGAAGTTATACATAGTACAAAGGTCCTTGAAGTTATACATAGTACAGAGGTCCTTGAAGTTATAGATAATACATACGTCCTTGAAGTAATACATTGTACATTAGTACTTGAAGTTATACATAGTACATATGTCTATGAAGTTAAACATATTACATAGGTCCTTGAAGTTATACATAGTACATAGGTCCTTGAAGTTATACATAGTACATAGGTCCTTAAAGTTATATATAATACATAGGTCCTTGAAGATATACATTGTACATAGGTCCTTGAAGTTATACATTGTACATAGGTCCTTGAAGTTATACATAGTACATAGGTCCTTGAAGTTAAACCTTGTACATCAGTCCTTGAATTTTTACATTATACATAGGTCCTTGAAGTTATACATTGTACATAATTCCTTGAAGTTATACATTGTACATAAGTCATTGAAGTTATACATAGTACATAGGTCATTAAAGTTATACATAGTACATAGGTACTTGAAGTTATACATAGTACAAAGGTCTTTGAAGTTATACATAGTACAGAGGTCCTTGAAGTTATAGATAATACATACGTCCTTGAAGTAATACATTGTACATTAGTACTTGAAGTTATACAAAGTACATATGTCTATGAAGTTATACATATTACATAGGTCCTTGAAGTTATACATAGCAAATAGGTACTTGAAGTTAAACATAGTACATAGGTCCTTAAAGTTATATATAATACATAGGTCTTGAAGTTATACATTGTACATAGGTCCTTGAAATTATACATTGTACATAGGTCCTTGAAGTTATACATAGTACATATGTCCTTGAAGTTATACATTGTACATAGGTCCTTGAAGTTATACATAGTACATAGGTCCTTGAAGTTATACATAATACATATTCCTTAAGTTATACATTGTACATAGGTAATTGAAGTTATACATAGTACATAGGTATACATAGTACATAGGTCGTTAAAGTTATATATAATACATAGGTCCTTGAAGATTTACATAGTACATAGGTCCTTGAAGTTATACATTGTACAAAGGTCCTTGAAGTTATACATTGTACATAGGTCCTTGAAGTTATACATTGCACATAGGTCCTTGAAGTTATACATTGCACATAGGTCCGTGAAGTTATATAGCACATAGGTCCTTGAAGTTAGACATTGTACATAGGTCCTTGAAGTTATACATAGTACAAAGGTCCTTGAAGTTATACATAATACATAGGTCCTTGAAGTAATACATTGTACATAAGTACTTGAAGTTATACATTATACATAGGTCTTTGAAGTTATACATTGTACATAAGTCATTGAAGTTATATATAGTACATAGGTCCTTGAAGTTATACATAGTACATAGGTCCTTGAAGTTATACATAGTACAAAGGTCCTTGAAGTTATACATAGTACAGAGGTCCTTGAAGTTATAGATAATACATACGTCCTTGAAGTAATACATTGTACATTAGTACTTGATGTTATACATAATACATATGTCTATGAAGTTATACATATTACATAGTACCTTGAAGTTATACATAGTACATAGGTCCTTGAAGTTATACATAGTACATAGGTCCTTAAAGTTATATATAATACATAGGTCCTTGAAGTTATACATTGTACATAGGTCCTTGAAGTTATACATTGTACATAGGTCCTTGAAGTTATACATTGTACATAGGACCTTGAAGTTATACATTGTACATAGGTCCTTGAAGTTATACATAGTACATAGGTCCTTGAAGTTATACATAATACATAGTCCTTAAGTTATACATTGTACATAGGTAATTGAAGTTATACATAGTACATAGGTATACATAGTACATAGGTCGTTAAAGTTATATATAATACATAGGTCCTTGAAGTTTTACATAGTACATATGTCCTTGAAGTTATACATTGTACAAAGGTCCTTGAAGTTATACATTGTACATAGGTCCTTGAAGTTATACATTGCACATAGGTCCTTGAAGTTATACATTGCACATGGGTCCGTGAAGTTATATAGTACATAGGTCCTTGAAGTTAGACATTGTACATATGTCCTTGAAGTTATACATAATACAAAAGTCCTTGAAGTTATACATAATACATAGGTCCTTGAAGTAATACATTGTACATAAGTACTTGAAGTTATACATAGTACATATGTCTATGAAGTTTTTCATGATACATAGGTCCTTGAAGTTATACAAAGTACATAGGTCCTTGAAGTTAAACATAGTACATAGGTCCTTAAAGTTATATATAATACATAGGTCCTTGAAGTTATACATTGTACATAGGTCCTTGAAGTTATACATTGTACATATGTCCTTGAAGTTATACATAGTACATAGGACCTTGAAGTTATACATTGTACATAGGTCCTTGAAGTTATACATAGTACATAAGTCCTTGAAGTTATACATAATACAAAGTCCTTAAGTTATACATTGTACATAGGTCCTTGAAGTTATAGAAAGTACATAGGTCCTTGAAGTTAAACATAGTACATAGGTCCTTAAAGTTATATATAATACATAGGTCCTTGAAGTTATACATTGTACATAGGTCCTTGAAGTTATACATTGTACATATGTCCTTGAAGTTATACATAGTACATAGGACCTTGAAGTTTTACATAGTACATATGTCCTTGAAGTTATACATTGTACAAAGGTCCTTGAAGTTATACATTGTACATAGGTCCTTGAAGTTATACATTGCACATAGGTCCTTGAAGTTATACATTGCACATAGGTCAGTGAAGTTATATAGTACATAGGTCCTTGAAGTTAGACATTGTACATAGGTCTTTGAAGTTATACATTGTACATAGGTCCTTGAAGTTATAAATTGTACATAGGTCTTTGAATGTTATACATTGTACATAGGTCCTTGAAGTTATACATTGCACATAGGTTATTGAAGTTATACATTGTACATAGGTCCTTGAAGTTATACATAATACATAGGTCCTTGAAGTTATACATTGTACATAGGTCCTTGAAGTTATACATAATACATATGTCCTTGAAGTTATACATAGTACATAGGTCCTTGAAGTTATACATTGTACATAGGACCTTGAAGTTATACATAGTACATAGGTCCTTGAAGTTATACATTGTACATAGGTCATTGAAATTATACATTGTACATAGGTCCTTGAAGTTATACATTGCACATGCATTTTTTAAAACATTAATTCATATATAACCAATTTACCAATATATTGATACATGCAGTGTGTATACCGGTATATATAGTGCCATGTCAATAAAGCATTGGTGAACATTCTCATATGAAATATCAGTATAACGTTTAATATCCCAACATTTATGAACATTTGAACATTCTCATATGAAATAACAGTATAACGTTCAACATTCTAATATTGGTGAACATTCTCATATGAAATAACAGTATAACAGTCAACATTCTGATACTGGTGAACATTCTCATATGAAATAACAGTATAACAGTCAACATTCTGATACTGGTGAACATTCTCATATGAAATAAAAGTATAACAGTCAACATTCTGATATTGGTGAACATTCTCATATGAAATAACAGTATAACAGTCAACATTCTAATATTGGTGAACATTCTCATATGAAATAACAGTATAACAGTCAACATTCTAATATTGGTGAACATTCTCATATGAAATAACAGTATAACAGTCAACATTCTAATATTGGTGAACATTCTCATATGAAATAACAGTATAACGTTCAACATTCTAATATTGGTGAACATTCTCATATGAAATAACAGTATAACAGTCAACATTCTAATATTGGTGAACATTCTCATATGAAATAACAGTATAACAGTCAACATTCTGATACTGGTGAACATTCTCATATGAAATAAAAGTATAACAGTCAACATTCTGATATTGGTGAACATTCTCATATGAAATAACAGTTTAACATACCTCAGACCAAGGTATTGACCCAATCGGATATTTTGTAGAACCAAAGCCATACAATATTTCAGGCAGACTGATTTATCGTCCCTTAAGACTAATTACCTTCCTCTAAGATCAATGTCTGCCAACATATAATTCGCTTATATCTAATACAGAACAATGTTTTTACTTGTAAAACAGCAATCGCGTCTTGTTAATTCCAAACTTTGTTTTATAACAGAGATGTGGAGTACATTCATTTTGATCTTGGTTAAAATATGAAGTTCATTTGATTCATGATCAGAAACAGAACCATTTTCTTTACGTTCTATTGATTGCTATTTCTACGTATATATATAAACACCAGCAGCTAGCTGGCTACCGAGATAATAGTGCTAAATATTGGATAGAAGGAGGTTTTGTCGGCTATCAATTAATAAGAACAGGGGAAAATACTATATCCTTGGATAATCATTACTGGTTGTTGTCCTGCAAATAGTTGAATACGAGGATGTTATTTGTTTCTAAAAGACGTATTAAGTAGCGGAAAGACTATAGTTTCTGTCAGGCATTTGTTCGTCGCCTCTTCATCGTAATCAACTACACGTGAGAATGCATTACTTATTAGCTTACGTGTGCGTGTACACCTGTTGTACGCTTATCTCAGAACCTCATTGTAATTTATTTGAGAAGATAATTGGTATATGCCATTTTTTCTCTTTTATAAGAAATGAAATAATGGATGACTCGATAAAAACACAGTCTACTTTTTGGAGGTGCGGGTTGGGTGGGAGGGGGAAGGGGACGTTCTGTGTTCACAAAGAATACTTTTGTTAGATATTTATTCATATAGCTTGACAAATATAATGATAATTTTCTACATACATATTGTTCAACTGATCACCTCTCCCCTCATTTGTATATTTTGATAGAAGATGGTTTATTTCGACATACTGTATTACCAATATGAACTCGATATATTTAATACCCTTGATAAGTACTGTTTATGAGAAGTCGATCTTTCACCGTCGTCCCATTTCTGCCGGAGTCTCAGACCATAACCCACTATGGATCCAAAAAATGGGAAACAGGGATCCGGACCACTCTTTCTATGAAATCCCCGAAATATTTGTTTTGTAACAGATTTTTTAGCAGCCAAAAATGAATGCTCATTAGCGGGTCGCTGATGTAGTGAATATAGTTTTGACCAATCAGCCAGAGGTGGTTGGTCCGATTCCCAGCTCGACCCGATGACTATCAAACAACAACACAGTACTGATTCTACCCAGGAAGCGGACTCGAGAGAGGTTCATATAAGCCCTCCGCAATCGAGCTAAGATGAATTAGTATAAATTCAAGATAAAAATCAATGACGCGACATTGGAACTTCCCCGAAATTTGGTGGACCCCACACCTGGAACCAACTGACAAAATAACAATGGATCGGTCTATGTAACATACGATACATTCGATCTATATCCGGTTTATGTAACATACGATACATTCGATCTTCATCCGGTTTATGTAACATACGATACATTCGATCTATATTCGGTTTATGTAACATACGACACATTCTATCTATATCCGGTTTATGTAACATACGATACATTCGATCTATATTCGATCTGTGTAACATACGATACATTCGATCTATATTCGGTCTGTGTAACATACGATACATTCCATCTATATCCGGTTTATGTAACATACGATACATTCGATCTATTTCCGGTTTATGTAAAAACGATACATTCGATCTATATTCGGTTTATGTAAATACGATACATTCGATCTATATCCGGTTTATTTAACATACGATACATTCGATCTATATTCGGGTTATGTAACATACGATACATTCGATCTATATCCGATCTATGTAACATACGATAAATTCGATCTATATCCGATTTATGTAACATACGATACATTCGATCTATATTCGGTCTGTGTAACATTCGATACATTCGATCTATATTCGGTCTGTGTAACATACGATACATTCAATCTATATCCGGTTTATGTAGCATACGATACATTCGATCTATATTCGGTTTATGTAACATACGATACATTCAATCTATATCCGGTTTATGTAGCATACGGTACATTCGATCTATATCCGGTTTATGAAACATTCGATACATTCGATCCATATCCGGTTTAGAGACAAGCATTCCAATTTGAGATGAAAAACGTCATCACAGTGTATGTGCCATTTGTTCCACTCTAAACCAGAGAGTTGGTCGTGGACAATGAATTTTTATACTGGCAGCTCATCTTGTAATTTGTCAGGCAGACGATCATGATGTAGCATCGCACCTACTAAACTACTGTTCTCCATGATCAATGTCCGACATAACGTATTACAATGACTGGACACAGTCTGCAGCTGGGTATATTCTGTGTGATAAAGTAAGCAAAGGCTATTGTAAGCCAAACCAACAGACCGCGTGTTGACATAGCAATATAACTTTTTCATTTATGAAAGTGTTCAAGACGCCTAACTTATATGACATGCCAAGAAAAGCTTTACTTTAAATTGATTCAGTGTACTGTTGAGAAACTAATTCGATATTTCGAAGAATATTTTAAAATTATTTTTGATCTGACATAAGCCCTTCGAAGATTAATATCGTTAATTTTTATAAATCGAATCAAAAGATAAAACCAGACACATAATCCGTGCCGAATTCAGTTTATACTAATTTATTTTAACTCGAATGCGAAGAAAGCTCAAAGCTTTTTTGAGCGTTCTCGAGTCTACTTTCTGGGCAGAACCTGAACTAAGTTGTTATTTGAGAGGCACCGGGTCGAACTATTGTATGTATCATGTCACTGGTTGTAATCAGCAAATGCGTTTATTATATCATCATGTCGTTGGTTGTTTTTTGGCAATGTGTTTATTGTATTTATCATGGTTATGGTTGTAATCAGCCAATGCGTTTATTACATTATCATGTCGTTGGTTGTTTTTTGGCAATGCGTTTATTGTACTTATCATGGCTATGGCTGTAATCAGCCAATGCGTTTATTATACTATCATGTCGTTGGTTGTTTATTGGCAATGCTTTTATTGTATTTATCATGGCTATGGTTGTAATCAGACAATGCGTTTATTATATTATCATGTCGTTGGTTGTATTTTGGCAATGCGTTTATTGTATTTATCATGGCTATGGTTGTAATCAGCCAACGCGTTTATTATATTATCATGTCGTTGATTGTTTTTTGGCAATGCGTTTATTGTATTTATCATGGCTATGGCTGTAATCAGCCAATGCGTTTATTATATTAGCATGTCGTTGGTTGCTTTTTGGCAATGCGTTTATTGTATTTATCATGGCTATGGCTGTAATCAGCCAATGCGTTTATTATATTATCATGTCGTTGGTTGTTTTTTGGCAATGCGTTTATTGTATTTATCATGGCTATGGCTGTAATCAGCCAATGCGTTTATTATATTATCATGTCGTTGGTTGTTTTTTGGCAATGCGTTTATTGTATTTATCATGGCTATGGCTGTAATCTGCCAATGCGTTTATTATATTATCATGTCGTTGGTTGTTTTTTGGCAATGCGTTTATTGTATTTATCATGGTTATGGTTGTAATCAGCCAATGCGTTTATTATATTATCATGTCGTTGGTTGTTTTTTGGCAATGCGTTTATTGTATTTATCATGGCTATGGTTGTAATCAGCCAATGCGTTTATTATATTATCATGTCGTTGGTTGTTTTTTTGCAATGCGTTTATTGTATTTATCATGGCTATGGTTGTAATCAGCCAATGCGTTTATTATATTATCATGTCGTTGATTGTTTTTTTTTGGCAATGCGTTTATTGTATTTATCATGGCTATGGTTGTAATCAGCAAATGCGTTTATTATATTATCATGTCGTTGATTGTTTTTTTTTGGCAATGCGTTTATTGTATTTATCATGGCTATGGTTGTAATCAGCTAATGCGTTTATTATATTATCATGTCGTTGGTTGTTTTTTGGCAATGCGTTTATTGTATTTATCATGGCTATGGTTGTAATCAGCCAATGCGTTTATTATATTATCATGTCGTTGATTGTTTTTTTTTGGCAATGCGTTTATTGTATTTATCATGGCTATGGTTGTAATCAGCAAATGCGTTTATTATATTATCATGTCGTTGGTTGTTTTTTTGGCAAATGCGTTTATTGTATTTATCATGGCTATGGCTGTAATCAGCCAAAGCGTTTATTATATTATCATGTCGTTGGTTGTTTTTTGGCAATGCGTTTATTGTATTTATCATGGCTATGGCTGTAATCAGCCAATGCGTTTATTATATTATCATGTCGTTGGTTGTTTTTTGGCAATGCGTTTATTGTATTTATCATGGCTTTGGCTGTAATCTGCCAATGCGTTTATTATATTATCATGTCGTTGGTTGTTTTTTTGGCAATGCGTTTATTGTATTTATCATGGCTATGGTTGTAATCAGCCAATGCGTTTATTATATTATCATGTCGTTGGTTGTTTTTTGGCAATGCGTTTATTGTATTTATCATGGCTATGGTTGTAATCAGCTAATGCGTTTATTATATTATCATGTCGTTGGTTGTTTTCTGGCAATGCGTTTATTGTATTTATCATGGATATCGTTGTAATCAGCCAATGCGTTTATTATATTATCATGTCGTTGGTTGTTTTTTGTCAATGCGTTTATTGTATTTATCATGGCTATGGTTGTAATCAGCCAATGCGTTTATTACATTATCATGTCGTTGGTTGTTTTTTGGCAATGCGTTTATTGTATTTATCATGGCTATGGTTGTAATCAGCCAATGCGTTTATTACATTATCATGTCGTTGGTTGTTTTTTGGCAATGCGTTTATTGTATTTATCATGGCTATGGTTGTAATCAGCCAATGCGTTAATTACATTATCATGTCGTTGGTTGTTTTTTGGCAATGCATTTATTGTATTTATCATGGTTATGGATGTAATCAGCCAATGCGTTTATTATATTATCATGTCGTTGGTTGTTTTTTGGCAATGCGTTTATTGTATTAATCATGGCTGTGGTTGTAATCATCAGTCAATGCGTTTATTATATTATCATGTCGTTGGTTGTTTTTTGGCAATGCGTTTATTGTATTTATCATGGCTATGGTTGTAATCAGCCAATGCGTTAATTACATTATCATGTCGTTGGTTGTTTTTTGGCAATGCATTTATTGTATTTATCATGGTTATGGATGTAATCAGCCAATGCGTTTATTATATTATCATGTCGTTGGTTGTTTTTTGGCAATGCGTTTATTGTATTAATCATGGCTGTGGTTGTAATCATCAGTCAATGCGTTTATTATATTATCATGTCGTTGGTTGTTTTTTGGCAATGCTTTTATTGTTATTATCATGGCTATGGTTGTAATCAGCCAATGCGTTTATTATATAATCATGTCTTTGGTTGTTTTTTTTTGCAATATGTTTATTGTATTTACCATGGCTATGGTTGTAATCAGCTAATGCGTTTATTATATTATCATGTCGTTGGTTGTTTTTTGGCAATGCTTTTATTGTTATTATCATGGCTATGGTTGTAATCAGCCAATGCGTTTATTATATAATCATGTCTTTGGTTGTTTTTTTTGCAATATGTTTATTGTATTTACCATGGCTATGGTTGTAATCAGCTAATGCGTTTATTATATTATCACGTCATTGGTTGTTTTTTGGCAATGCGTTTATTGTATTTATCATGGCTATGGTTGTAATCAGCCAATGCGTTTATTATATTATCATGTCGTTGGTTGTTTTTTGGCAATGCGTTTATTGTATTTACCATGACTATGGTTGTAATCAGCCAATGCGTTTATTACATTATCATGTCGTTGGTTGTTTTTTGGCAATGCGTTGATTGTATTTACCATGGCTATGGTTGTAATCAGCTAATGCGTTTATTGTATTATCATGTCTTTGGTTGTTTTTTTTGGCAATATGTTTATTGTATTTACCATGGCTATGGTTGTAATCAGCCAATGCGTTTATTATATTATCATGTCGTTGGTTGTGTTTTGGCAATGCGTTTATTGTATTTATCATGGTTATGGTTGAAATCAGCCAATGCGTTTATTATATTATCATGTCGTTGGTTGTTTTTTGGCAATGCGTTTATTGTATTTATCATGGTTATGGTTGTAATCAGCCAGTGCGCTAATTATATTATCATGTCGTTGGTTGTTTTTTGGCAATGCGTTTATTGTATTTATCTTGGCTATGGCTGTAATCAGTCAATGCGTTTATTATATAATCATGTCGTTGGTTTTTTTTTTGGCAATATGTTTATTGTATTTACCATGGCTATGGTTGTAATCAGCCAATGCGTTTATTATATTATCATGTCTTTGGTTGTTTTTTTTGCAATATGTTTATTGTATTTACCATGGCTATGGTTGTAATCAGCTAATGCGTTTATTATATTATCACGTCATTGGTTGTTTTTTGGCAGTATGTTTATCGATTTACCATCGCTATGGTTGTAATCAGCCAATACGTTTATTATATTATCATGTCATTGGTTGTTTTTTTGGCAATGCGTTTATTGTATTTACCATGACTATGGTTGTAATCAGCTAATGCGTTTATTGTATTATCATGTCTTTGGTTGTTTTTTTTGGCAATGCGTTTATTGTATTTATCATGGCTATGGTTGTAATCAGCCAATGCGTTTATTATATTATCATGTCGTTGGTTGTTTTTTGGCAATGCGTTTATTGTATTTATCATGGCTATGGTTGTAATCAGCCAATGCGTTTATTATATTATCATGTCATTGGTTGTTTTTTGGCAATATGTTTATCGATTTACCATCGCTATGGTTGTAATCAGCCAATACGTTTATTATATTATCATGTCATTGGTTGTTTTTTGGCAATGCGTTTATTGTATTTACCATGACTATGGTTGTAATCAGCCAATGCGTTTATTACATTATCATGTCGTTGGTTGTTTTTTGGCAATGCGTTGATTGTATTTACCATGGCTATGGTTGTAATCAGCTAATGCGTTTATTGTATTATCATGTCTTTGGTTGTTTTTTTTGGCAATATGTTTATTGTATTTACCATGGCTATGGTTGTAATCAGCCAATGCGTTTATTATATTATCATGTCGTTGGTTGTGTTTTGGCAATGCGTTTATTGTATTTATCATGGTTATGGTTGAAATCAGCCAATGCGTTTATTATATTATCATGTCGTTGGTTGTTTTTTGGCAATGCGTTTATTGTATTTATCATGGTTATGGTTGTAATCAGCCAGTGCGCTAATTATATTATCATGTCGTTGGTTGTTTTTTGGCAATGCGTTTATTGTATTTATCTTGGCTATGGCTGTAATCAGTCAATGCGTTTATTATATAATCATGTCGTTGGTTTTTTTTTTGGCAATATGTTTATTGTATTTACCATGGCTATGGTTGTAATCAGCCAATGCGTTTATTATATTATCATGTCTTTGGTTGTTTTTTTTTGCAATATGTTTATTGTATTTACCATGGCTATGGTTGTAATCAGCTAATGCGTTTATTATATTATCACGTCATTGGTTGTTTTTTGGCAGTATGTTTATCGATTTACCATCGCTATGGTTGTAATCAGCCAATACGTTTATTATATTATCATGTCATTGGTTGTTTTTTTGGCAATGCGTTTATTGTATTTACCATGACTATGGTTGTAATCAGCTAATGCGTTTATTGTATTATCATGTCTTTGGTTGTTTTTTTTGGCAATATGTTTATTGTATTTACCATGGCTATGGTTGTAATCAGCCAATGCGTTTATTATATTATCATGTCGTTGGTTGTGTTTTGGCAATGCGTTTATTGTATTTATCATGGCTATGGTTGTAATCAGCCAATGCGTTTATTATATTATCATGTCGTTGGTTGTTTTTTGGCAATGCGTTTATTGTATTTATCATGGCTATGGTTGTAATCAGCCAATGCGTTTATTATATTATCATGTCGTTGATTGTTTTTTTTTGGCAATGCGTTTATTGTATTTATCATGGCTATGGTTGTTATCAGCAAATGCGTTTATTATATTATCATGTCGTTGGTTGTTTTTTTGGCAAATGCGTTTATTGTATTTATCATGGCTACGGTTGTAATCAGCCAATGCGTTTATTATATTATCATGTCGTTGGTTGTTTTTTGGCAATGCGTTTATTGTATTTATCATGGCTATGGTTGTAATCAGCCAATGCGTTTATTATATTATCATGTCGTTGGTTGTTTTCTGGCAATGCGTTTATTGTATTTATCATGGATATCGTTGTAATCAGCCAATGCGTTTATTATATTATCATGTCGTTGGTTGTTTTTTGTCAATGCGTTTATTGTATTTATCATGGCTATGGTTGTAATCAGCCAATGCGTTTATTACATTATCATGTCGTCGGTTGTTTTTTGGCAATGCGTTTATTCTATTTATCATGGCTATGGTTGTAATCAGCCAATGCGTTTATTACATTATCATGTCGTCGGTTGTTTTTTGGCAATGCGTTTATTGTATTTATCATGGCTATGGTTGTAATCAGCCAATGCGTTAATTACATTATCATGTCGTTGGTTGTTTTTTGGCAATGCATTTATTGTATTTATCATGGTTATGGATGTAATCAGCCAATGCGTTTATTATATTATCATGTCGTTGGTTGTTTTTTGGCAATGCGTTTATTGTATTAATCATGGCTGTGGTTGTAATCATCAGTCAATGCGTTTATTATATTATCATGTCGTTGGTTGTTTTTTGGCAATGCGTTTATTGTATTTATCATGGCTATGGTTGTAATCAGCCAATGCGTTTATTATATTATCATGTCGTTTGTTTGTTTTTTTGGCAATATGTTTATTGTATTTACCATGGCTATGGTTGTAATCAGCTAATGCGTTTATTATATAATCATGTCTTTGGTTATTTTTTTTTGCAATATGTTTATTGTATTTACCATGGCTATGGTTGTAATCAGCTAATGCGTTTATTATATTATCACGTCATTGGTTGTTTTTTGGCAATATGTTTATCGATTTACCATCGCTATGGTTGTAATCAGCCAATACGTTTATTATATTATCATGTCATTGGTTGTTTTTTTGGCAATGCGTTTATTGTATTTACCATGGCTATGGTTGTAATCAGCTAATGCGTTTATTGTATTATCATGTCTTTGGTTGTTTTTTTTGGCAATATGTTTATTGTATTTACCATGGCTATGGTTGTAATCAGCCAATGCGTTTATTATATTATCATGTCGTTGGTTGTGTTTTGGCAATGCGTTTATTGTATTTATCATGGTTATGGTTGAAATCAGCCAATGCGTTTATTATATTATCATGTCGTTGGTTGTTTTTTGGCAATGCGTTTATTGTATTTATCATGGTTATGGTTGTAATCAGCCAATGCGTTTATTATATTATCATGTCGTTGATTGTTTTTTTGGCAATGCGTTTATTGTATTTATCTTGGCTATGGCTGTAATCATTCAATGCGTTTATTATATAATCATATCGTTGGTTTTTTTTTTGGCAATATGTTTATTGTATTTACCATGGCTATGGTTGTAATCAGCCAATGCGTTTATTATATTATCATGTCTTTGATTGTTTTTTTTTGCAATATGTTTATTGTATTTACCATGGCTATGGTTGTAATCAGCTAATGCGTTTATTATATTATCACGTCATTAGTTGTTTTTTGGCAGTATGTTTATCGATTTACCATCGCTATGGTTGTAATCAGCCAATACGTTTATTATATTATCATGTCATTGGTTGTTTTTTTGGCAATGCGTTTATTGTATTTACCATGGCTATGGTTGTAATCGGCTAATGCGTTTATTATATTATCATGTCTTTGGTTGTTTTTTTGGCAATATGTTTATTGTATTTACCATGGCTATGGTTGTAATCAGCCAATGCGTTTATTATATTATCATGTCGTTGGTTGTGTTTTGGCAATGCGTTTATTGTATTTATCATGGCTATGGTTGTAATCAGCCAATGCGTTTATTATATTATCATGTCGTTGGTTGTTTTTTGGCAATGCGTTTATTGTATTTATCATGGTTATGGTTGTAATCAGCCAGTGCGCTAATTATATTATCATGTCGTTGGTTGTTTTTTGGCAATGCGTTTATTGTATTTATCTTGGCTATGGTTGTAATCAGTCAATGCATTTTCTGTATTTGTTACGTTCTCTCCTTTGCATGCTATGACTATGTATCCTGTTTAATATATATATTTTATTATTTTAGTTTGTTTTCAATTGCCGTTTTTATTACCATTAAAGCTACTTTTTCCAAGTAAATATGTATTATGTTTTTATGTTTATTTAGATGGGTAGACCATTGTTTTCAAAATATCTAAAACTTTACATTTCTGACCAAATGATTAGATAGTCCTTCATTATCTCTATCAAACTGTTGGAAGGCGTGTGTTTTTGTAGAGCGTTTGTTTTATGTTATTTCCGGGTTTTTTTTCTCTCGGAAACTGATTTCTAATCACTTCCAGATTGATTTTACACATTACGTTGCACTATCCTGCGCGCACACACCATTGGTATCTGAGATCGAACATGCTGTTATAACAAGAATAGAAATATCGGAGAGAAACAAATGGTTTTAATAGAACTTGACTGCTATAACCTTGGTAAAATAAATAATAGTTTATTTAGTTTTTATTATGTACATAATTATTATGAAATGATTTAAATACAATTTCGTAGTGCTGTTATTTCGAATAAGAATGAGTATGTTTACAAGTCGCCCTGTAATTTGATTCACTGTTGTTATTTCAGTCCAGGCTTCTGTTCCACCGACATTTTACTTAAATACTTAAAAAATAAAAACCTAACATTTTTACTGGTTATTTAAATAATATAAAATCAATAACAATGGGACCATATGCAGTTTTACTGGAACTTGTCAAAAATTATGATCACCTGATTGTTATTCTTAGATTTTAGTTTATGTTGGTGAAACAGGCGCCTGGTTCCTTATGCCAATATCATAGAACCGAAAATGGAATACCACTGGAGTAGGTGTTTAAGGGCGTGAGGAGTATTTAATTGCCAGTCCTTAACACCCTCTACAATGATGTACAGAATTCGAAAAAAATAGGGTCTGCTATTTTCGTTTCATGGTTGTTGATTTACATTGTGATTCATCAATACATTTAGAGTATTCACTTTCTGATAACTCTAGAATCTAGAACCTGTCACAGTCTCCATGATGACTGATATACGACATTACGTATATAAATGGCCAATGGTGCATTCTCAGGGTTTTGGTTATATTTTTGCTATGTATTGGTAAATACGCATTTTCATTTTTTTTTTTTTTTCTGGGAAATGAAGCAAACTTTTGTAGCAATCGTACTTATTCGGTTTATTCCGTCATTTTTTCGGGAATTAGGATAATCGGCGAGGTGTTCCGATTAGTTTTTGTATTCCTTCTCGGCCAAAAATGATAAGTCTGGTTCCCGGCCCTAACAATAAACAGTTGAGCCCGGTTTATCGGTACTTGGTCAAGGAACCAGACTTGGCCTACCGATTGCTCATTTAATTTTAACAGATTTGTGTCACATGCTATTAATGAAATGACGGCGCGAACTAAATGCACATCTATTTACGCACTCATCAGGCCGATATTGACATTTATGTATGTAGGTATTGGTCTTTATAGCAACATTTAATTTTGATACGTGTATTCAAAACTATAAAAAATGTTTTAATAGAAATGAATCATCGTTTATTAACAAGGTTTATATAATTCCTTGTTTATTAATCGATATAAATTGTTAGAACAAATCCTTCTACCCCAGAACCTGGTATCTCCCGAATCATGTCTATCCCAGAACCTGGTATCTCATGAATCATGTCTATTCAAGAACCTGGTATCTCCCGAATCACGTCTACCCCAAAACCTGGTATCTCCCGAATCAGGTCTACCCCAGAACCTGGTATCCTCTGAATCATGTCTATACCAGAACCTGGTATCTCCCGAATCATTTCTATCCCAGAACCTGGTATCTCCCGAATCATGTCTATCCCAGAACCTGGTATCTCCCGAATAAGGTCTACCCCAGAACCTGGTATCTCCCGAATCAGGTCTATCCCAGAACCTGGTATCTCCCGAATCAGGTCTACCCCAGAACCTGATATCTCCCGAATCACGTCTACCCCAAAACCTGGTATCTCCCGAATCAGGTCTACCCCAGAACCTGGTATCCTCTGAATCAGGTCTATCCCAGAAACTGGTATCTCCCGAATCATTTCTATCCCAGAACCTGGTATCTCCCGAATCATGTCTATCCCAGAACCTGGTATCTCCCGAATAAGGTCTACCCCAGAACCTGGTATCTCCCGAATCAGGTCTATCCCAGAACCTGGTATCTCCTGAATCAGGTCTATCCCAGAACCTGATATCTCCCGAATCAGGTCTATCCCAGAACCTGGTATCTCCCGAATCATTTCTATCCCAGAACCTGGTATCTCCCGAATCAGGTCTATCCCAGAACATGGTATCTCTCGAATTAGGTCTACCCCAAGAACCTGGTATCTCCCGAATCATGTCTATCCCAGAACCTGGTATCTCCCGAATCAGGTCTACCCTAGAACCTGGTATCTCCCGAATCAAGTCTACCCCTGAACCTGGTATCTCCCGAATCATGTCTATCCCAGAACATGGTATCTCTCGAATTAGGTCTACCCCAAGAACCTGGTATCTCCCGAATCATGTCTATCCCAGAACCTGGTATCTCCCGAATCAGGTCTACCCTAGAACCTGGTATCTCCCGAATCAAGTCTACCCCTGAACCTGGTATCTCCCGAATCAGGTCTATCCCAGAACCTGGTATCTCCCGAATCATGTCTATCCCAGAACCTGGTATCTCCCGAATCATGTCTATCCCAGAACCTGGTATCTCTCGAATTAGGTCTACCCCAGAACCTGGTATCTCCCGAATCATGTCTATCCCAGAACCTGGTATCTCCCGAATCATGTCTACCCCAGAACCTGGTATCTCCCGAATCAGGTCTATCCCAGAACCTGGTATCTCCCGAATCAGGTCTACCCCAGAACCTGGTATCTCCCGAATCAGGTCTACCCCAGAACCTGGTATCTCCCGAATCATGTCTATCCCAGAACCTGGTATTTCCCGAATCAGGTCTACCCCAGAACCTGGTATCTCCCGAATCATGTCTACCCCAGAACCTGGTATCTCCCGAATCAGGTCTACCCCAGAACCTGGTATCTTCCGAATCAGGTCTACCCCAGAACCTGGTATCTCCCGAATCATGTCTACCCCAGAACCTGGTATCTCCCGAATCAGGTCTATCCCAGAACCTGGTATCTCCCGAATCAGGTCTATCCCAGAACCTGGTATCTCCCGAATCAGGTCTACCCCAGAACCTGGTATTTCCCGAATCAGGTCTACCCCAGAACCTGGTATCTCCCGAATCATGTCTACCCCAGAACCTGGTATCTCCCGAATCAGGTCTACCCCAGAACCTGGTATCTTCCGAATCAGGTCTACCCCAGAACCTGGTATCTCCCGAATCATGTCTACCCCAGAACCTGGTATCTCCCGAATCAGGTCTATCCCAGAACCTGGTATCTCCCGAATCAGGTCTATCCCAGAACCTGGTATCTCCCGAATCAGGTCTACCCCAGAACCTGGTATTTCCCGAATCATGTCTACCCCAGAACCTGGTATCTCCCGAATCATGTCTTTCCCAGAACCTGGTATCTCCCGAATCAGGTCTACCCCAGAACCTGGTATCTCCCGAATCAGGTCTACCCCAGAACCTGGTATTTCCCGAATCAGGTCTACCCCAGAACCTGGTATCTCCCGAATCATGTCTATCCCAGAACCTGGTATCTCCCGAATCATGTCTTTCCCAGAACCTGGTATCTCCCGAATCAGGTCTACCCCAGAACCTGGTATCTCCCGAATCATGTCTACCCCAGAACCTGGTATCTCCCGAATCAGGTCTATCCCAGAAACTGGTATCTCCCGAATCAGGTCTACCCCAGAACCTGGTATCTCCCGAATCATGTCTACCCCAGAACCTGGTATTTCCCGAATCAGGTCTACCCCAGAACCTGGTATTTCCCGAATCAGGTCTACCCCAGAACCTGGTATTTCCCGAATCATGTCTATCCCAGAACCTGGTATCTCCCGAATCATGTCTTTCCCAGAACCTGGTATCTCCTGAATCAGGTCTACCCCAGAACCTGGTATCTCCCGAATCAGGTCTATCCCAGAAACTGGTATCTCCCGAATCAGGTCTACCCCAGAACCTGGTATCTCCCGAATCATGTCAATATCTCCCGAATCATGTCTATCCCAGAACCTGGTATCCCCTGGATCAGGTCTATCCCAGAACATGGTATCTCCCGAATCAGGTCTATCCCAGAACCTGGTATCTCCCGAATCAGGTCTATCCCAGAACCTGGTATCTCCCGAATCAGGTCTATCCCAGAACCTGGTATCTCCCGTATCATGTCTACCCAAGAACCCGGTATCCCCTGAATCATGTCAATATCTCCCGAATCATGTCTATCCAAGAACCTGGTATCCCCTGAATCAGGTCTATCCCAAAACCTGGTATCTCCCGAATCATGTCTACCCCAGAACCTGGTATCTCCCGAGTCATGTCTATCCCAGAACCTGGTATTTCCCGAATCTGGTCTATCCCAGTACCTGGTATCTCCCGAATCAGGTCTACCCCAGAACCTGGTATCTCCCGAATCATGTCTACCCCAGAACCTGGTATCTCCCGAATCATGTCTATCCCAGAACCTGGTATCTCCCGAATCTGGTCTATCCCAGTACCTGGTATCTCCCGAATCATGTCTTATCCCAGAACTTGATATCTCCCGAATCAGGTCTACCCCAGAACCTGGTATCTCCCGAATCAGGTCTACCCCAGAACGTGGTATCTCCCGAATCATGTCTACCCCAGAACCTGGTATCTCCCGAATCATGTCTATCCCAGAACCTGGTATCTCCCGAATCATGTCTATCCCAGAACCTGGTATCTCCCGAATCAGGTCTTTTAACCCCCAATGAAAAAACAAGGCATTCTATGTCTGTCCCACAATTCATAGCAATTGAAACCTTACTAAACTTTGACGTCATTAAACTTTCAGTTGAAGCAACTGACCAGTCAACGTGCTCAATTATGTCTTTCCCAATATTGCTATTCGTCGGACCCAATCGGGAGAGCTGGTCCGTTCTACAGACCACTTTTATGTACTCAAATTTACAGGAAAGCATACAAAAATACAAGGAAACAGATAAAACAAGTACAGGTCAACATATCTACACAAATGAACAAGATATAAACATATTAAATGAAATTCACAATTAATACATGTACATGCATATCAATAGCCCCTGTCATGTAGGTAATCCCAATATAAAATGCATCTGGTAGAAACGAAATCTAAAGTACTAGACATTGTGGAGGGCATGACTATACATATTTGGGGATAACGTTTAAGATTGTAGATGCAATATAAAGCTGTTATAAATATTTAGACACTCTTCAACCAGCCTATCAGTATTAAATTTCTGTTTAAGAGTACAATAATTACCCCGATATCTTATCGAAACGAAAACGAAAGTACATGCTAACATGTAAATCTATTTTATTTGTTTATTAAATTAGTAAATAATGAATTTATTCATATTCATTACATGGATATATATTTTACTAGATCTCATAGTCAATTCGGTACATTAACGTTCAAGTACCTTTTACTACGAAATGTAGCATTTATAATGATATTTACTACGCTAACAATCTACATAATTATACCGTTTTCAACCAATCAAAACGACATTAAAATAATACTTTCTATGCTATTATGTATTGTAATAAATTGCTGCAACAAATATGTTTAGACACCCTTCGACATTCCTACCAGTATCACTGAGTTCCAGTCCATTAAAGAGTGCAATAAGTGGCTGTCTTGGTGTTAATGCCATAGAGTTTTCAACAGCGTTGTGTCAGTTAGTTTCCTCAAGCGGATATATGGCTGGACGTTCCGTTTGTAACATTGTGTACATTTTTAGATATTTGGATTGTTTACATCATATAATTACTTCAGTCCGATGTTCACGTGTTCGTCTGTTACGCTATTAACCTATATATCCGTCGTCATTTTTGCTTGTTTTGGAACGTGATGAATGGTTTCAAATCTTTAAGATACCACTCAATTAAATCTACAAATATTTTGACAGCTCATCCTTGAACCGAGCTGTACGTCGTAAGTTTCACGAGATCTTATCAATTAGAATAGTAAATAAAAATGTTTTATTGCTTAATATGAAAAAGTGTAGATAGAAAGATGGAGGGCCAGGAGGAGACGCAGAAATACACGTCGGTCCACCAATGACACAGCAATACACGCTGGTCTATCAGGGACGCAGACACTGGTCCACCATGGACCCTTCAAAACATGCTGGTACACCAGGGATGCAGCAATACACTCCGGTCCACCAGGGACACAGAAATACACGCCGTTCCACCAGGGACGCAGCAATACAGGCTGTTTCACCAGGGACGAAGAAATACACGCCGGTCCACCAGGGACGCAGCAATACAAGCTGGTTCACCAGGGACGCAGCAATACATGCTGGCCCATCAGGGACGCTACAATACATGCCGGTCAACCGAAACGCAGCAATACACGCCGGTCCACCAGGGATGCTGCAATACATGCTGGCCCATCAGGGACGCTGCAATACATGCCGATCAACCAGGAACGCAGCAATACACGCCGGTCCACCAGGGATGCTGCAATACATGCTGGCCCATCAGGGACGCTACAATACATGCCGGTCAACCAGGAACGCAGCAATACACGCCGATCCACCAGGGACGCTGCAATACATGCTGGCACATCAGGGACGCTACAATACATGCCGGTCAACCAGGAATGCAGCAATACACGCTGGACCACCAGGGACGCTGCAATACATGCTGGCCCAACAGGGATGCTGCAATACATGCTGGTCAACCAGGTGCGCAGCAATATACGCCGGTCCACCAGGGACGCTGCAATACATGCCGGCCCATCAGGGACGCTACAATACATGCCGGTCAACCAGGAACGCAGCAATACACGCCGGTCCACCAGGGATGCTGCAATACATGCTGGCCCATCAGGGACGCTGCAATACATGCCGGTCAACCAGGAACGCAGCAATACACGCCGGACCACCAGGGACGCTGCAATACATGCTGATCCACCCGGGATGCAGCAATATACGGCAGTCCACCAGATATGCAGAAATACACGCCGGTCGGTCCACCAGGAATGTAGAAATACACATCGGTCCATCAGGGACACAACAATACACGCCAATCCACCAGGGACGCAGTAATAATGATAAAACACAGCATCAAAACCGGCATAAACAAAAACATTGCATTAGAGTCAATGAAATTGAAGTTAAAAAAGAAGAGAAAAGTGACAACTTTATCTCACCCTAATAACTATTATGTTCTTAATATTTTATGTTCGTAGTCTAAGGCGTGTTTTGCTGACGTCGACATGCGTACTATTTTGACTATTGCTTTTTATACTCTGTGGCGTGTTTTGCTGACATCGGCATGCAAACTATTCTGACTATTGCTGTTTATACTCTATGGCGTGTTTTGCTGACGTCGGCATGCATACTATTCTGACTATTGCTGTTTATACTCTGTGGCGTGTTTTGCTGACGTCGGCATGCATACTATTCTGACTATTGCTGTTTATACTCTGTGGCGTGTTTTGCTGACGTCGGCATGCATACTATTCTGACTATTGCTGTTTATACTCTGTGGCGTGTTTTGCTGACGTCGGCATGCGTACTATTCTGACTATTGCTGTTTATACTCTGTGGCGTGTTTTGCTGACGTCGGCATGCAAACTATTCTGACTATTGCTGTTTATACTTTGTGGCGTGTTTTGCTGACGTCGGCATGCATACTATTCTGACTATTGCTGTTTATACTTTGAGGCGTGTTTTGCTAACGTCGGCATGCGCACTGTTCTGACTATTGCTGTTTATACTATATGGCGTGTTTTGCTGACGTCGGCATGCAAACTTTTCTGACTATTGCTGTTTATACTCTGTGGCGTGTTTTGCTGACGTCGACATGCGTACTATTCTGACTATTGCTGTTTATACTTTATAGCGTGTTTTGCTGACGTCTGCATGCAAACTATTCTGACTATTGCTGTTTATACTCTGTGGCGTGTTTTGCTGACGTCGGCATGCATACTATTCTGACTATTGCTGTTTATACTTTGTGGCGTGTTTTGCTAACGTCGGCATGCGTACTGTTCTGACTATTGCTGTTTACACTCTATGGCGTGTTTTGCTGACGTCGGCATGCGAATTTTTCTGACTATTGCTGTTTATACTCTGTGGCGTGTTTTGCTGACGTCGTTATGCATACTATTCTGACTATTGCTGTTGTTGTTGGGAAT